>JAIOKQ010000151.1:0-35059 GCA_020654165.1 Oryctes rhinoceros
ACTCTCTCTATTAACCAGCATGGCTTTGTTAGTGGACGGTCAACTGTTAGTAATTTAGTTGAACTCGCTCAGTACGTCAGCAAAGGTCTTAACAATCGTCGACAAGTAAATGTTATCTACACGGATTTTACCAAAGCATTCGATACAATTGACCATTACATCCTAATAGATAAACTATCTGATATTGGTTTTGCTCCTAGCGTTATCACTCTAATTCAATCCTACCTTCATAACCGATCATGTTATATCCATTATAATGGATTTGTGTTTCACACATTCATTGCTTCTAGCGGCGTACCTCAGGGCTCCAATTTAGGACCACTCCTCTTTATATAGATGATCTTCTCATTCTTTGGATTGTACTTCTGCTGCTTCGAAATCGCTCAGATTTTTGTTTAGATCCTCCAAGAATTGTCATAACACCTAAGCCTTGAAGTTTGTCTACTACTCATTCGTCCGTTCGAAACTGGAATATGTCTAGACAATTCTATTGTCTGGACCCACATTATCATTACCACAAATTATCAATTGAGTGAGTCCAGAAGAGATTTCTTAAATATCTTTCATATAAATCTGATGGCATTTATCCTCCCCGTGGTACTGATTATACCAATTTCTTATTAAATTAATACACCAACATATTGATTCCCCATCTTTACCATCTCAAGTATACTTTACCATACCCCATTACAATCATAAATCTGCAGACACTTTTTTTACCCCTACGGCACGTACCAACATACTATTAAAGGCACCACTAACACATATGTCTAGAAACGCTGTCCTATAACAGTGACCCTTTTTTCACTCATGAGGAATTTCTTTTTACCTTTTCTTTTCATTCCATCCATCATTGTACTTTTCCTTTTTCCAATTAATCTTTTTATTTCCTGTTGGTTATTAAGAAGTACTAGTAATATAATTTTTGTTTTTCTTTTCCTTTACATTACTCCATATTGTATATATAATACTTTAACATATATATGCACATATTTATATATATATTTTTTGTATGCTGTACTTCATTTAATTTCGTTTGTTTTATATGCTGTCTTGTAATTGGATTTAATCTGTTATTATTATTACTACTTTGTTATAACGGAAACCGGTTTTGATAAAAGTTTTGATACCTACTGTGTTCCCTTTCGAGAGGAAGGACTAAACTATCGCGCTAAGAACTAAACTATCACGCAAATAAACAAGTGTTTTATGCATCAAAGCAGCAGTTATTGTCCTCTCTCTTAGCAAGCCAAAGCAGACAGCTAGCGGCACTATTCTTCAAACCAGGAGAACGTGACAC
This sequence comes from Oryctes rhinoceros, assembly GCA_020654165.1. NCBI lineage: Eukaryota > Metazoa > Arthropoda > Insecta > Coleoptera > Scarabaeidae > Oryctes > Oryctes rhinoceros. Next base: position 1,301 of record JAIOKQ010000151.1, read on the forward strand.
TGTATTTAAGGTATCGGCTAAATTGCGCTCCTCCTACTTGAAATCAACCAAGTTGCGATCTGACCCCAATGACAAAAATGTTTTGTAAAGTATATTTAGTTAATTTTAACAAAAGTCCTTAAACTTAACTGAAATATGTTAATTTTAACTAAATTAAGATATGTAAGTGCTTAAATATCATGAGACTCGTGCTTATTCGTGCTTACTGATTTCTCCAAAAGTCGACAAAACACGAGTCTATCTAGTCTCGGCTAATATCGTGAAGCGCACGAAAAATAGAATAAAACCGGCAGACACAAATCAAACTGCGGATATAATATCTAAACAAATTAAAAGCATCGTGAATCCTGTCATGTTGTAAAACGGAAATAAATAATGTATTTACATATAATCAAATATCAATTACAATCTCAATCTATTATAAGCAACTTACACACTTCCTACCATTGTTGAAAGATATTACAAGAAATATTTTGGAATTTCTTTTTCTTTTGAAAAAGAAATTCCAAAATATTTCTACTACTACTTTTACTATATTTCTACTACTACCCTGTAATTTTGCTTAACTTATAATTTTTTCTGCGATGCATATGCAATTTGTTTTATAGCTAGACAACTCATCAACTCCCCACCGTGCGAATTATCGTTTTTAAATTCTGTTTAACTGATTTTGCAGCATTTTAACTTCGTTTACCGCTTCGACAATTTACGACAGGAATTCATGTAAGTGTCTTTATCCCTTTTTATTTTTACTTTTCTAATTTTTTTAACGAAGTAATTCTCGCGATCTATTTTCCTATTCTCGCAAAAGAGTGTCGCAACTGTGTCCTAACTTAAATAATTTTTCCGATTGATCCCTTTGCGTGATGCTTAATCACAAAAACTATTTTATTCTAGAACGTGAGAATTATCAGTTTTGAAGCTCTCTTTCCGTTTAAACATCTTTCCAGTCACAAAATTCTTCCCAATGAGCTATATATAAACTATGCCTTAAAATAAGGCCTTTCGCTTTATATAGCGGCTAGAAATCCACACAGTTGGTTATAGACTGAATATATAAGAAATTTAGTTCCTATCATACTGATCCTTTTTTTATGGCTTGGCTTCTGAGCTTCGTTGAAGAGCCAAACTTTGACGTCGGGAGAACTCTAATCTAGGATTAGGTATATTACTTAAGCTTCTCTTTTTCAGTGTAAACCTTCGTCTCACAGATAAATTCTCCGTTCATAGAGTTCTAGTGGTAGGCGTAATTAAACCAAAAACCGTCTTAAACTTATGAGGACGTAAATTAATCAAGTCCTAATTTGGTGATCTTGAGGATGGCGTCCTTTCACCAAATCCTGAAAATTTAATCCTCTGGGGGACGTAATCTTCACGGACCAGTTACGTGAATTACCTCACTTAAAGAACATCGCATAGATAAGTACTCCATCTTCTTCGTTACCTACTGAAGGAGGGTGGAGAAGGTGTGACGGAGAAACAAATTCAAAAAAGATCGTTAAAATTTAACGCCATAAATTTTCTTTTTATATATACGGTTTGGAAACGGTACCCGGTGATGTCGCTGTTTCTTGAGCATTAGAGGGCGCCGGGTTTCCGGTTTTGAAGGTTGTGGCAGTAACTTTCAGACAACAGCGATAGAAGCTAGAGATAAAAAATACTCTCGAAACTACACTGATGACGCCCCGGGTAAACAGAACATGTCCGTGTGTTAGTGTATTTTTTCTCTCCTTTTGTTGAGTTTGCCGTGAATTATTTCATCACTACCATGAGGAAGCTAAGCTGTCTTAGCATTATATATTTTTGGTTATTGTTTATAGGCATTCTCTGATGTGTTCTGTGTATATGTAAATGGTTCTTTGCTCAAAAACTGTAGTGCAACCAAAATCGACAGTACCCTACAATAGAAAATACACCGTAATAACTTTGCAAAAAAAATAATTCAAAAGGCTTTGCGTTTTGATACCTAAAGTGGCAGTTGTCTATATAACGCCTGATTTCACTTTATTACACGGAAGTGTATTCTAGATTGCACTTACCGCTGACCCAGCCTTTCTCATACATGAAGCGATAGTACGATGCATTACAGGAACTAACTTCACCGTTTTATGCAAATCGTACTCTAAAGAGCATCACAATCTACCACTACCTTTTATATATAGATAATGGAAGCTTGTTGCTACATTTTCAAAATCAAAGATAGCGCAATATACTATGACATTAACATTTTCTGGAGTTCACAATTTTGGAATTAATATCTTTAATCATTTGCCACACCCTGTAACAGAAATTAAGCGTATATCAAAAAAAAATCAGACAAGTAAAGCTGAATCTATTAGAGAATGTTTTCAATAGTTTGGAAGTTTCTTTTATTATGATTTCTATGTATTAACTTACAATGAATCCATTCAGTTTCCTTCTCGAATATGCGTATTTTAAATGATCTTTTATGGATTTTCTATTATTACCTATTCTCTAATTGACAACTACAGTGGCTTATATAAAATAAAAAGAAACAAACTGCCCAAATCAAAAATAACCGGTACCTTCAATCTACTATATCCGGTTAACCGAATTCTGACACAGAAGGTGCAAACTAAAGGCTTAAGCCGCAGATTCTCAATGCTTTGAATGTTGTACTGTGAATTGTGAAGCGTCCAAATAATCTTGTGTCAAATACGACGATATACCAATCGCAAAATTGAGATTTGCTATCATTTATTCGAACAAAAATCAAAAATTAATTATTAAATCCCGCACACCAGCCCCCTCTCTTCAGTTTAGCACAAATAAAGTTAGCGTTTTCTAAGAGTCCATTTATGACGACTATCTACATGTAAAGCTTTATTATCTGTGATTATATCGTTTGGGTACGTGTACGCCAGCTTTGTAATGCAAGGGTGTGTTTGGGTTTTCTTAATGCGAATGTGTTTGTGTTTTCGCCGATCTATTGAACAATACAGTAGCATGACGTGCCTTACTATTTGTTTTCTTTCCCTGCTTTGTTTTACCTAATAAGCATATTTACATGAATAGTAAAATAGCTGAGGTAAGAAGGATGTTGGGCTAATCCTGAGGGCAAATTAGATAATGACGGGTTTCTTTGCGACCGTTGTGCGTAGTGCGTAGTTGTAGCGCTTCATTAAAAATGACCTGCTTTCTTCCATGCTCGTGTTCCATCACTGCAACAAAAAGTTCTAATCTAAAGCCTTTGCACTATCATCCTTATAAATTTTCATTAAATACTTTTCAATTTGAATAAAGTAATTTATTAAAAAAAAGATTTTTTAAAAGAATAGAGAACAGTGACAATATGAAAATAAAAAACACTGAAAACGAAGCAATTAGTAATGTTAGTTATTACTGGCTTTGTAATGTTCCGAATACAAGTATTTTCTATTGTATATTTAAAAACTTGTAACTTCTCATAAAAAAGGGTCGATTTTTGGGGGCGATGACCCTATTGAACACGTTCGATGAGCATGAATTGCCTTATTCCTTAGTTCAGTGCGCAGTCTCATCGAAACCAGAAAAGATATTCAGTATACCAGGGTATACCAGATGTATACCAGGGTCTAATTTTGCGCATTATCAACGCTATATTGTGCGGTCAATTGCACCATAACGGTGTACAAATAAAGTTCATATGAAACTGTTAATTAGCTATTTGCTGTAATTTTAATACTTATTTTTATTTTTATTTAGGTTAAAAGTTGTATTATTACTAAAAGTTAGAGAATAAGTAAGTTATTTATTTATACAATTTTACTTTTAATGATAGTTAACTGTGCAGTGGTTGGATGTAAATCAATCGTAGGGGAAAGTTAGTAGCAATAATGTTTTTTGGCTTTCCCGTAGACAAAGTATTAATCAAATTATCAAAGGAAATTGGCATAAATGTTAGAATACAAGATAGAGTAAAGGAGAAACTGGAGTCACTATAAGATCAAGGCGTACTAAAACCTGTAAACGCCAGCACACGTCGACAGCTGTTGCCAAAGAGTCCTTTTAGACGAGTGTACATTGACTTTGCGGGACCTTTCGAAGAAATGTATTTCTTTAATCTGGTAGACGCTTACTCCTAATGGCCCGAAATGCATGCGATGAATAATGTAACTGTAAGATCCATCATAGGAATTTGTCAAAATATTTTTACAACACACGGATTGCCGAAGTACATTATCAGCGACAACGGACAGCAGCTAAAGTCTAAAAAATTCTAACAATTTCTACAAACAATAATATGACCACGAATGGTGAGTTTTTTACATTTCAAAAGAGTAAGCTCCCACCACAATAAGATACAAAGTGGCCGTCCGAGCGTATCTAGGCAACATTACTTTTAACGTGTTTTAGAAACGAAGAGGAATAAAAGTTCTGCATTTCCAGGGAGAGTAGGAGGTTACCGACGAGAATTAGCTTTCCATCTGATCGAATTTCGCGCGTCCGCATGTGTCATTAACATCGATTACGAACGTACTTACTTTCAACGCTTCAAAAAGCATTTTAATAACGATGTCTTTATTATTCAATGTAGAATCCAGTACGAAACTGTATTTTGCTCACCTTTAAAAAGAAAAATATCATGCGGTAATTGGTTTATTTGAGTACAATAACTGTATGCTTATGAAAATCAATCCACAAAAAATATATAAAAAAAACACTGCCCCTAACCATTATGACAAAATATAGCTTAGGTTCGCAGTTTAAATGATAGGCTACGGTTAGTAAGATCATTTCGATATAATATCTAAGCTTTTTTTTCAAATTTTGTTACTATGCTTTAAAGTTTCGGAAAAGTATATCTCTTTGTCTTTGAAGCAAAGCGTCCATATTTACATTTAGAAAGATTTAGAAGGAGAATTAATTACATCAAACCTACGTATTTATTAATTACTATACATGAGAAAATCTTCCTGCACATACATATGAAATAGGTTACAACCGCAGATGTAAGCTGCAGTTTGTTTCATACGTTAGTCTCATTTGGTTCGGTAGAAAGAAACTTATGCTCATTAATTTTATTAAAAAACACATCATTATAGAATGTGCCCGTTATGCGGCACATAGAAGTTATGGGAGAAAAGGATAACAGATTGGTTCGATTTACAGAAAGAGAGTAAGTAGGAGAAGAACGTGAAAATAGTAAGAGTTGTAAATAGATATAGTGAGGTGACCAAACAGGTGAAACGTATTCAAGTTTACTTACAACATAGGTATAAAATAAAGTTTTGAAAAGGGATATATTCTCAAAGTATCTGCAGGTGCGCATTACGAAGCCTAAAGTTTTCGATGCGGAAATACAGAGATTGTCGATATGCGGCCCAAGCCAAGCTCAAGCGACTATCAAAAATAACTCCAAGATCGCAAAATTCATTAACTCTCAAAAGTGCTTGGCTGATAATGGAGTAAGTAGAAGGAATTGAGTTAAATTTCCTAGGAAATGATATGTAACAGCACTTATTCACATTGACCAGCAGCTTTGAGGCAATTATTATAATAATTGCATTTTACCGTAAATATTTAGATTAAATTTGTAGTGTGTTGATATTTTAAAAATTCATTGGGCAAGTAAACACTGGTTATTGCAAAGATTTTCAATCATCAGCTTAAGAAATTGCATCATTAGAAGCAAGATGATTGAGCGATATTAATAAATAAAACGACAGTGCAACAAAAATAAAAGGTAAATTATCGTTCCACTCCATTAATTGTATATTTGGATTCCGTTTAATATGTGGCCAGTTTAACATTTTCGTTTAGGGTTGAGCATCAGTCGAGATAGACAAAATAAAGGATGATACCTTTCGAAGAAGGATTTTTTTCCCTTTCACTAGAGAAAAATCCAACTGATGAATAATCGTCGACAGCAATGTTGAGCAATATAATAAACATCAGAAGTACATTGGAAAACACGATATGTTGTATTCTTTTTGTCTGTATCTACAGGTGTTTTGATTTTGCCGATGAACATCAAAAGAAAGAAGTACAAGGACCGCTCCATTTCCATCTGATCGAATGAAACGTTATGCGGTGTGACTGCAGTAAATAAGATACAATATTTGTCTAATTGTAAGTTAAAAACCAATTTTTAACCGATTAGCGAGAAATTCAATTGTGGATTAAATTTTAGACCTATTTCATTTGAACTTTAATATTACATTAGCTTAATAACTACGTTTTCTGTAACTAAAAACAATATATAAATTTGGAGAGCCCGTTAAACGAATGTGTCAACACAGGAGGATAAGTACTCCTTGACTGCAACTAGTATAGAATATACGACTATAATTAAACTTTGCCTATTTTAATTTGATACATATACAAGAAGAATGGGTGTTTTTCCTTCTTTTCAAGTATCCCAAGAAATTGTAAATAATTATAATTATCATTAATCCGTAAATCCGCATGGTAAAAATATATCTTAGGGAAGAAGTTTCATCAACAAATATTAGACATCTATATAAAAAACTAATTTATTTAAGCCATTCTGTTATAATGCCAAGTCCACCGAATTAAATTCACAAGGTTAATATAAATAAGCAGTGAAGAAGCGGTGGACACAATGACAAGAAAAGGACTTCAGTACCAACGCAACATGAAGGTATTGGAAAAAATATTTATTCCTGTTATCTGTTTAATTTCTATACATCCCTAGAATTTTCTTTCAACAAAAAAATCACTGTGAACGTTGTCTGGCTTCTGTAACTGCTTTTTTTTGCAAACTTTTAGCGTTTGGATTTTCATATAAACAATTAAAAAACAAGTGAACGAATTGTTTTACAAAACTGAATTAGACGAAACTGTATATGCCTAATACGAATATTGCAAAGTAAAACTAGAACGTTCCTAAACGTACCTATGCATACAACAAAAATATTATTTATTAACTGTAGTTAAAGTTGTCATTAGTTAATGAATTAGAACAAGATAGTCTGAAGATCGAACTATCATATTTATTAAATTACTCATGTTGGTGCATTCCTTGTCTATTTCAGATACATAAGAAAAAATGGAGTAATAATAAAATCCCTTTTCAGTACCCGTAACATTTTCAAGTTCAGCGGGCAGTGCACACCTAATATGACTGAATGTTGCCACGATAGATATTCAAAGCTTTTAAAAGCTTTTTTCTTATTTCCTTCACTTTACCGTCTCTTTATTCGAGCGACCTTTCTCTCGACGTCTGTGTTACGCTTTTTATCCGATAATGTATTCTTTTTGCAGCCATGCAAATAAGACATACGAGTTTTAGTTTGTGTTTCAGATCCCTTAGAATTTTAAAGCGTTTACGATCGTCACAGCTAACTTCGGAAAAAGTATTCTTTACCTCTTTTTGCTTTTGTCTGTTGCTGCATCATCGATAGCGTGTTCAATATGTTGACGTTATAAGACAAAGTTTCTTGAGATTAACTTGCGAACGTAGAGTTCGATTAAAGCGCTATTCTCACTGACGGAATAATGGTACCTAAATTATTAAGAATACCTGCACCAGTCAAATGTACCTAACTAAAATGCTAATAATATAATAGTTACTGTTCGACACAGAGGCAGGGATTACGTAATTTTTTACAGGACTTCATTGGGCGTGAATTAGGATAAAAGCAGTTATTGATTGGGAAACTTTACTTGAAAGATAATTATTTTTATATTTTAGGTATAAAAAAATTTCTATAATCAACTCCAAACGCCAGTAGTAATCTTGCGCTATCTAGGAGGTAAAGTTCCAACTGTGCAATCCAAGAATTACAAATATTACACATTAAAATCATTACTTACATTATAATTTAATGAGATGTATTGAAATTGATTTAAATTTTAAAAAATGCCTTGTAAACCAATGCAATGCATTGAAATTTACAAGTTAAATTTCAATGCATTGCAGACTAATACATTTTAAATGAAATATTTTATACCATACAACACACTTTTCACTAAATAAGGATATCAACTTTTGAAAACGTTGCAGTAACTATATTATTCAGAAATTGTATACTAAGACTAGAACCGAAAAAGTAACTTGTATATTAAAGAAAATTAATCAAAATTTTACGTATTTTTCAAAATTGTATAGTGTGAGATTTTAAGTATCTTGCATATCCCTTCTCTCCATTAGACTTAGTAGAAAGCTGATGGATTGATATATTTTTGAAGTGATATCCAAATTTTTCAATTAAAAACCCAACTGGCACATACTTTACGAAAGCCGTCGATTTTGAGCACCGAGAGACAATAGTTTCCTTGTTCTTTTTGAAAAAGGTTTCTTATTCATTCGCAAGTAGTGGACAAAACACGTCTAACAATCATTTCAAGCGACGTTTCTTCAGTAATTGGTCTTCGAAGTAAACGTTAATTTACCTGCTCGACATTTTGTACCTTTTACTCTTTTTAGATCAATAAGTTGCACACCCACTTCAAAGTTTTACTGTTATTCAACACACAAAACCATTAAAATAAAATCTTATTTTATTAACCCTTAAAGATCGCTACAGCCATACCCGCAACATAGACACGACTAAAGAACATCTATTCACCTTCCCACTCATCTCACTGCAACCTCTGGACAAGTCATCCATGAGAACATTCGACTCAAAATTTCTTTGAGCCTGATCCTTCAGCAACAGAACATGAAGTAGCCAAAAGAGATACTAAAATTCAGAATCAAAGAAATAGTATATTTTACGTTTATACATTTCTCCAATACTTAACAAGCTTAAAAATTCTGATAGAAGGCGAAAGGCGGTTGGAACTTCATTTATATTATCTCTTTTCAAAGAAGAGCTTGGCGAATCCTTTAACAAAAAAAAAAACGAGAGAAATGTAAGCACATTAATCGTAAAAAGACATTGTGATTTGATAAAGTCTAGCATTGGTACTGACGCTAAAAACTTGAATGCGTGTGAAGGTAAAATCTAAATACTGCATTTAACGAGGAAATTGTTCTCTGACGATCGAAAGTTTCAGATCCTGACGTAAAACTTGATGATTCGGATAGCGATTTGGGAATTATACCAGGGCATTCTAAAGTAGACGTTACCGATGCAAATTGCGTATTGTTACGTGTATGTGAAAATATGGTCACTGCAATTACACGGGTACTTTCATTTAATCCTCGTGGCTTCAGTTATTTTTACTTTAGAGTTTTTAGAATCCATTAAGATGTAGACGAAAATAAAGTTCCCATTTTAGAAACTAATATCGCCTGATTAGATTTCAATGCCCGCTAAATAGTTACAATATTTTGTGAATATGAATTATCAGTTAGTTGAAAGGGCAATAAGAGCAGGGACAGTGTTTGATGCGTTCTATATGGGCAAAACATGACTGTGCAGGTACTGAACAAGATGAGTAGATACGTTTGCGACTGGCGCAAGTAATATAGTTTATAATTTTCTAAATTAAATGAAACTTAGTTTTTTATTATTTCATATTTACACATTTTTTTAACCAATAATTTTACAATTTCTTTGGAATTTCATTTTCCAAAAATATGCAAGAGTATTCTGTCTACGACGAGAATGCACAAGACGCATTCTTTCATATTTTAAAGCAACATTCCGTAGGTGGTTATGCTCCGACTGAAAAGAACAAAGTTTACATGATTTGTACCCGGAATTGCATCATCTAAATCAAACTACATTATCAACTTATTTAGTTATTTGTACTTTAGGAAGAGCAGACAGGATATGTGATGAATGAAAAATTACTTAAAATCTCTAGTTCTTGTTCAGAACTATTGTAAATCGTCAGAATTATTGTAAATCAGATATAAATAAAAAGTGTCGCTGTAGTATCAGAATATCCAGAACCAATTGACGTTCGAGGAATTTCATTTGAGCAAACAATAAAAGATAAAAAATTGTTTACTGATGAATATGAAGTGCTATCTACAAGTCGTGTCAGTAGCTCTGAGCATGAAGATAGGTTTGGGAGTGATGGATCCTAACTACGTTAAATAAACCTTTGCCTGTTTATATTATCATAAATAGATCTCCGAGTTCTTTCAGAAAAGAATATGTTCGAACAGCTGATATATTCATTGAAACAAATAGCATTTTAAATACAGACAGACAGCCCTGCTTCAGATGGTAATGAATTTTGGTATGCGGGATGTAGACATTACAACCATTGACGTAACGCGATAAAAAAAGACATCAACAAGGTTAGCTGTCATCATCAGCGCCATAATTATTTCTCCTTTTTGAAGTTCACATTGTACACCTATCGGGTATGAGAGTCCATCCGTTGGCAGGGAGAGCGATCTCTGAAGAAAGAATCCATTGTTTAAACTAATATTTTTGAGGCGCAAAAATAATAAAGCTAATACAAGTCCAACCAACGACAAGCGTGGGGAAGACATATATTAACTACTTCTATCTGTCATTCTCTTTCTCGGAAAATTAGTATCAAAGGTTCCAGGGCATACGTCAGTTGTACAAAAGCTATACTTATATAGTTGTATAAGCTATGATAAGCTGAAGGGGAAAATAAAATAGAACACTAATTAATATTTAACTAAAGCAAGTTTATTATAAAACAAATTATATAAATTGTGAATATTTATAGTAAGATTTACAGCAAATTAATTACAGAAAAGACAACAAGAACTATCCATGCATTAAAATATGAATAAACTTATAAATGATGCTGGAAATGACCACCTTCATTGTTAATGCAGGCATTAACTCTTCTTTTCATGCTCTCGAAGACGTTTTGTAAATGTTTTGGACTTATAGTTTGAACCATATCTGTAATTGCATCTCTTAACCGTTCAATTGTATGCAACCGATTTCTGTACGCCTGAAATAATCCAACGGAGTAAAATCTGGGGACCTAGGGAGCCAGGTTTGAGTTCCGATTAATCTGTCAGAATAAATTTCTTGAAGAGATGCCTGTGTTATATGAGCAGTATGCTGAAATTAACCTTGCTCATTCGGCTATAATTCAGCAATGAATAGTAATGAATAACATTTGCTGCTAACGCTCAGCATTTGCAGTTTCTTTATGAAAAATCAGTCCTATTACGTTGTCTTGACAGCGAGTCATTGATGGAATGTAATTGCGTTTCATGGTATTGTTGCGGATTTTCTGCTGAGTATACTTGATAATTTTGTGAATTGACATATCCTGTCAAATTAAGCTAAGCTCCATCTGAGAAAAATGATATATCCAAGGTATCCTTACTTCTTAAATTAGCATTAAACCAATGACAGTATTGTAGATGTCTTTCATGATCGGGCGGTAACAATTCCTGCAGAACCCAAGACTTGTAGGGGTGGTAGTACAGTTTCCTTTTGACAGCTCATTGAGTTGAACTATATGATAAACCTGTATATTCAAAAATCATTAAGTATTACTTTAGAAGCTAGCAGTCTTACAACTTTACCTGATTTTAGTAGGACTTTGTTCCAAACGAGTTTGTACGTCATCTATAGTTTCTTCGCTGAGAACTATCCTGCGACCGAGCGATTTTCCTTTAGAAAGGCTTGCAGTCTCACAAAAGCGTTTGATAATTCGGTAAATATGTCAATTTAATATAATGCCGTCAATGTCTTGATCTGGGAAATTAATACGAAACTCCTCAACACACAAATTCACGGAATAAATCCACTCCCCATCACCATTAAATCGGAAATATGATTCCAAAATGATTTTTTTTATGCTGAATGTTGTACGGCATTTTAAACGTAACCTAAAAGAACAACAAAATATTTTTAATATTCTATTATTTAGGTTAGGTTTAGGTTTATGCTTACTTACACCAAATAAAAACTTTTATGTTAGTAGCTTTCAGAAAAGCTGTATGTATGTATGAAACTAATAAAAAATGAAATCGTGGAAACTGTAAAATAATAAGATAAAAAATATTACGTACGACAATGATAACAAAACGACTACTATAGAGTGCCATTTAAAATTGTAAATATTTCTGTGCGCCTATATTCGCTCATTCAATTGGTAATAGATATGGATAACACGTCACTTCGAGAATTTTTTTCAATTAATCTCCCAGAAACATTGCAGTACACAATACAGAATCGTATGATTAAGACTGAATTTCGTAAATATAGTGACATCCATATGCTTTTGAGTAATCACTAGAGATGACAAAGGCAGGTGGAATTATTTCTTTTTTGCAGCGACTAGATAGACCCCTGCCTATTCACCCCATGAGAATGGATTCGTGTTGCCTACTGGTGTTCCCGAGAGTCGACAAAATACCAGTATGTCTAAGCTCTGCAAAAAAGTAATAATCTCATCCCCCTTTGTCCTATCTAGTTATCATGTATTTCAAGGCTGGTATCCTTGAGAACAACAACTCCGGAAGACAGATTATTCTATGCGGTACTTTTAAATTAATTTATTTCAGTCATACTATGTGATATAATACAGCACCAAAGTTAAGCAGTCCATAAGACATCTCACAGTATGGTCAAGGGTACCTGACCATACTGGTACTACTAGAACTGGTCATATAAACCACTAGAATCTAAATATTGATCAAATATTCAATAGAGAAGGCAAAAAAGGAAGAAGAAGAAGCATAAAGAAATCGTTTATGCAGAAGCCATCAAGGTAAAAATAGAACATATAAGCGGCTTGCTAAGATTAAAAGTTAAATGCAACAGTCGAAAATACCTTTGTATATACAGTATCATTTGTATTGCATTTTGCAAGGGATAATATTGAATTATGAAGAAGGGCTTAAAGCAAAGGCGAAAAGCTCTATCGAAAAAAGGAGCACTTTTATTCGAAATCGCTATAACTGCAAATTACGGTTGGTTAGAAGGTTTGAAGCTAACAATATTGTGCGCACTCACAAAACAAACGATTTTCTCTTTTGTAATTATTATTTAGATTTTTACAAGAAAAGAAATCTATTTAGACATACAAGAATATGCAGCTTAAATGATTCCAAGGATAATGATATTTCAACACAAGTGATTTAAAAATGCTTAACAATTTTCAAACTTCAACTAACAATGTGTTTGATATTTGATGTTATCTAAATTAGTCGAATTAGAATTAAGGTTTCTTAAGGTCTGCTTCATTTTGTAACGGATTTTTAAATATTTGATACCTACCAAAAATTTAAGAAAAAGAAAAGCTCTGGAATAAATCGAGTACACGATACTAACAGATAGAAAAAAAACTTCACATTTGGATTATTTCACGTAATGACAGTCCATTCGTACCAGTTCTTAACTTTGTGAGACACTTGGAGAAACTACACACTGATGAAATGCGATTCAACAGTTCTTAATTTTAAGCAAAAAAAAAAAAATCCAAAACGAAAACAATTAATTAATAAATTAAGAAAAGGAGGAACATTTTGTACTGGCAATTTTACAGAAACAAAAACTATATCACAGTATGACTGTAATAAAAAACATTTTAACTCTCCACTTACGTTCCAAATGCGAACACTACTTAAGAAAGCAATAAGTGAGACCTATTCCGTAGAAGTCCAACCTAACACAAATTCACTGAAATTAAATATATTACTAGTGATAACACGAATAATTGACGATAAACTGAAGCATCGACGGAAGCTGGTCAAAACTTAAATATAAACATTCAATAAACCAGCAGTAATCCGAATGGCAGAAAGCAAAAAGCAAAAATCAAAACTTTTGAAAAATTTAACCTTGAATTCAAAATTGAGCCTACAGTGCGACGCTACAGATGAGCAAGCGTACAAATGCTTAGTAGAAGGAACATACTGTAATCTTTTGCTATTTAATAAAAGGCGAGTAGGCAGACTTCAGCGAATTTTATTAGCATATATTATTATATGCATGTTAAATATAATTAAAAATTTTCACAAGAATTTGGAAAGCTATAACACCAAATGAAAAAATATTAGTTCAGGGACTGAAAAGAATACTAATAAAACGTGGAAGAGGTGTTCCGATATTATTTAACAAGGAACTCAGGAAGGTATTGATATCGCCATAAATTGTATAACCCCTATCTATTTGGTAGATGTCGGTCTGAAACTTGTATTAGTGGTTATCACATATTTCGAAAGCACGTTAATCTAGCTTTAGGTGATCTGAATAAAACTTCTTCATTTACATCAACGAAGCTACATCTCCCCAAAATAACAGGGATACTGCAAATAAACAATGAACACTTTAAAAACACATGGTGAATGGTACAGGTTACCATATGACATATATTAAACGGTCAAAGTTCCAAAATCTTACTACTCTCCCAAAATTGTATTGGGAAATATAAAGGATGTAATTTAAACGAATTAGAGTTAGGAAACGAACTTATAGAAACACCAAAGGAAAGTAATAATCAAATAGAAGTGGAAGATATATAACACCAAAGCGAAGTATTAACAAATGAAATGCTTTGAAAAAGAAATAATCAGAAAAAGAAGAAATATAGGGAAAATATGGACTCAAAAGGACAAGGCCGTAATAGAAAATTGTTTCAAAAAACACGTACAGAAAAAAGTCGCTTTAAGGAAAGAAAGAAGTGATCATATTAATGGAACGCCATAAGAAATTGTTTAAAGATAGAAATTGGGCAATTGTTAAAACTTATGTGTTTAATAAGTATAGTACGCATTACAATTCAAGTTTTTATGGAAACAAATGTTTAATTAAAATTTTCCGTGTTTTCCAAATTGCAAATTGTTTTTCTTCTAGTCCTACATATTGAAGTGTCAGTATTCACCGAAAAAACGCAGGTATATGTTAAACAACACATGAATATCGGCACCTTCCCCACCACACAAGTTTAATTTATTATATAGTAATATATAATAATTAGTCCGGGGCGGCCCCTTCGAGGACATGAATGGTTCCCATCGTCAACCGGTGACCGAAACGGCCGTCCCGGACTAATTAATATATACTAACTATATAATAAATTAAACCTGTGTGGTGCGGAGGGTGCCGATACTTGTGTTGTTTACATGTTACGCCACAGTCCTTGCTCTATTAATACAGATTTGTTTGAATATATTACTTAATTATATTTTTTCGTTTTACAACTGAAATATATATATATATATGTATTATTATATACAGCAACGGTAAGGATGATCCCTGTGGAACCTCCGCCGTTGTCGGCCTAGGGTCACTCCTATGGTTCTCCCACTTAACTCCTCATGTCATGACTGTTCTGTTCGGACGATCTCGTGAGGAGTAGCAGTCCTCCTGGTATTCTGAAGCGGTCCATCTTGAGCAGAAGACCCTCGTGCCAGACTTCGAAGGTTTTCCGCATGTCTAAAAAGACGGCCCCGGTATACTCCCTCCGATGAAAGCCGGCCTTGGTATGCTCCACCAGTCTGAGTATTTGCAGCGCGGTGTTATGCTGCTCTCTGAACCCGAACTGTGTGTTCGGGATCATGTTGCGATCTTCGGCTATGTTCTTCAGGCTCAGAAGTAAGTTCAAGAGAGCAGTCTCTCAGCCACCTTTCCCAGAATCGGGAGCAGACTAATGGGTGTGTAGTCTTGCGTTTAGACTGTCGGAAGTGGTTTCCTTTTCAACACTATGACGTCCGCGCATTTCCAAAGGGTTGGGAAGTGCTTTAGACGGAGCATAGCGTTGAAAATGTTGGTGGCGGCGTCAAGTCCCTTCTTGGGTAGCATTTTCAGGGCCTAGTTCGGGATTCCGTCGGTCCCAGGGGTTTGCGCGTTTTTAGCCTTTGGAGGACACTCTTTACCTCTGAGGACGTGGTGGTGCGTATCGGCACCTCATCGGTAGTGTCGCCGCTTAAGACTCGTCTCAAACTACGGTGGGTGCGTTCGATGTGCAGTATGTACGTGTTACCATAGTTCGCACTACACTGCTGCTCCAGGGCTTCGGCGAAAGCTTCCGCCTTTTCCTCTACCATGTACGCTATCCCCCTCGGTGTATGAATAGGGAGCATGAGGACGCGGTGGTTTCTGAGCAGCCTAGATGTCCTCCAAACGGCCGGGGTGGCCTCCTCTATGGACTCCAGGAATTCGTCCCACCTGGAATTCCGGAATTGGTCCATCTCCTTCGCCTGTTGGCCCGCTTTGTTGTATTCCCACTTGTGGGCACGGTCTAACGCCCTCTGCCATCTTCTACGCAATCTATGTTTCAACCTGGTGCCATGCCTGATGGTGTGGGAAATGTGTGTGATGCTTGGGTACGGGACTTCGTTGGTTGCGTAGCGGATGTTTCCGGCGATGGCTTCAGTGAGCTTCTGAGCGGTCGCCTCGAGTTCTGCCGTGGTATTGATCGCCATAATGGGGTCGAGATGGCCGGCTAGGTGCTTCGTGTACGCCGGCCTTGAGACTATCCTCTTTGTGGGAGCGGCCTCTTCGTAGAGCGGACCAGACTCGCCCAGTTGGAAGAGCACCGGGTTGTGGTCGGAGGATAATTCATTCAACGTGGCGAGCCGAGGAATCAGCGTCACGTTTTTCAAGAACGTCTGGCCTTCCTGTGCTCGGGAAGATCGTGGGTTCCGTCGGGCCTTCGAGGAACCGCCGCTTCAGGCCTCGAGCATTCGTACGCGGCGTAGTTCCCTGCGTATTTGACGCAGCGAGGAGCCGCGTGATAGTTCCTTTGTCCATGGCCGTACAACTGGCAACGATGTATCGGCCTGGATTTGTTTACCTTCTTGGCCTCAACTGAAAGCCGCAGATATCTCGAATGCCATAGACCGAATTTTCAAATTGTGCATATATTAGCCTCCCTAGTTGGGCCTTCCGTTAGGCGCTTGACGGCCATTGCCTTGAAGCCCTGAATCTTCAGGCCTTCTTTTACCGCGTCGGCGGTGAGGTACTCCGGGACGTTCCGAAAAACTACCTTCAGGGTCTCTTCCTCTACTAGTTGGTAGATATCCCAGGATACCCCTAATAGATTCGTGACTTCCACAAGTCTGCGGCAGTCTGTCGCGGTACCCGGCTGAATTCGGATACCGACACTTGTGCTAACCGACTTAGTGCTTTTGATTTTCCACTTGGCTTTCTCCCGGAGTACTGTCGGCGGAACGCGCCCCTGAGCCTTCGGATGTCCTGCGGTGGAGTTTAGCGCCGTTGTCTCGTCCGGCAATATGGATGGCCCTGCTAATGTTGTGTCGCTGGGACCGCGGCCAGCACCCTCAATGGGCGCTAGCTTGGCCGCTAGGCCATTGGGGGCCCGGCTGGGGCAGCGTCCTGCTTTTGATTTGGTTATCGGGGGTCTATTTCTGGCTGGTTTGCCAGTTGGACTTCTGCTGCTGGCGCGGGCGAGAACGGGTTCTCGTCTTCGCTGTGCTTGGTCCCCCTCCTGGTGGGGTTGGGGTTGGTGGCCATTACAGGCCTGGCGGGCCGGGGGCCCTGGCAAGCTCTTGACAGCTCGTGGGGTCATGGATGGTAGTTCGACAGCGAATAGCACTGAGAAGTGCAGTTTTTCTTCCAACGTTATGGAAACGATGAATTCCAGTGCCTGTACGGCAATGATGCCCAGAGCGTCGGCTGGCTGAGCGATCAAAACTATCCAGATGGCTGGAAAAACACAAGCTGGAAAACATATCGGTGGTAAGCACTCAGTTGAAACTTCTGAGCAATAGATGATCTGAATAAATGTCTACTGTTCGGCAGCTCGAGACTGAATGAATGCCTACCTACAATTTAAACTGTTCTTTATTGATCCTGGCGGATTAGGCGGAAAGGTTATTATAAGTTTGAGAATTGATCATTTATTTTCTAGTTGAAATCTTGTGATATATATAAAGGCCTGTTATATGTTTTACTAGTGCTTTCAATGGAATTTTTACATACACGTTAATTTAAATTCTTTTAATTGCTTTACAAAGTGTATAGTGAAGAATGAGTTGGTGTGTAAATATATCCCGGAAATGTATTTACACAGTAATAAGCCTGCAAATGTTTGGAAATACTTAAATTTCTTTAATACATGTAATTGTGCTTAAGTATCTTAGTTATCTACGCGCTTTTAATTGATTATATTTTGTAATGTATGTTTGTAACAACAGATTTTGTAAGTATCGTATATTTTAAACACTGGCCTACAGTAAATCTATGCAAAGCAATTATCCAGTAAATATTCTGATTCTGTAAATAGGGTACAATAATATGAGCTGAATATAAAATGCATTGTCTACCTAGAGTTATACGTTTTTGAAATTTTTTATAGTTGCCCTAAAGAGCAATGGAACCAAGTTATTCAAACTTTCAGTATCGTTTCATAAATGTGTGTTAACTTATTTTCGGTAAAAGAGTAACTTGGAAAATAAACATTTCAATAAAAAGAGAGTTTAAAATAATCAGTATATAATTTTCTTAGACTATATAATAGAATATATAATCTTCTTAAAACTATCGCAGTATAATCTTCTTAAAACCACTATAAAAACCGTAAAACTACAGAAAATAATATATAAAAAGTAATACATAAGATAAATAAACAAGATTCTAAAAATAACAAAAAATTCAAAAAAATTGTCACAGTATAATCTTAAAACCACTATAAGAGGTAATAAAATAAACAAACAAAATTCTAAAACTAACAAGAAAAGAATAAATATGTAATACATAAAACAAGATTCTAAAAATAACAAAAAAATAATTCACAAAAACTTAACACAGTGTAATCTTCTTAAAGGCATTATGAAAACAGTAAAACAACAGAAAAATAATAAATAAAAGGTAATTCATAAAATAAATAAACAAAATTATAAAAATTATAAAAAAACTAATTAAAAAAATTTATCAGAGTGTAATCTTCTTAAAACGATTATAAAAATCGTCAAACAGGAAAATAATAAATAGAAAGTAGTACATCAAATAAATAAACAAGATTTTAAAAATATAAAGAAAATAATTCAAAAAAATTATCACAGTGTAATCTTCTTAAAAGCAGTATAAAAACCGAAAAGCAACAGAGAAATAATAAATAAAAGGTAATGGATAAAATAAATAAATAAAAATTCTAAAAATAACAAGAAAATAATAAATATAAAGTAATACATAAAATAAATGAACAAGATTCTAAAATTAACAAAAAAAAATGAGTCTTAAAAAAATATATAACCATATAACATTTTAAAAGTTATCACAGATTACAACAATTAATAATGCGTCCAGTGTCCGTTTCGATCTATCACATCCTGGAATCCTCCACGCATTGATGGCATCACATCCACACAAGTCGCCTCCCTCTGAAATTTTCCCATACCTCATTAACTGGTGAAGTTCCATCAGATTCCGCGGAAGTGGTGCATCCCACATTCTGCCCATAGCCGCCTACAAGTTTTCGATTGGGTTTAGATTTTGGGGACTTTACTGGCCACGGAAGAATTTTGACTATTGGTAAACTTGCTTACATAAAATTTAGTCGACTTAGAGCATAGCGGTGCAAAAATTCTACCTTCTTAGCCGGACGCTGGCTGTGGATCCCACTTTTGTGAAGAGACGTTCTCAAGTTTAATCGGTTTGGTACTTGAAAGTTTAACTTATTATTCGGACAAGCCGGTATATTTCTTTAAATAGTAATCAATTTACCGGAATCTTATTTCATTCCTTTTTCAATAGGTTTATCCAAAAGATGCGTATAATATAAATTTTACAATATCCTAATTTGATTATAAACTGTACTATTTTCATATAATTTACCATTTCTTTCGCGAAATGTTGTAATTTTTGCTGTACTGTTGCGAGCAGTGGAACTTTAGTTTTTGACAGATATCTGTCACACTGACGTAAACGACATTAGCGTTTTTGATTTACATAGAAAATTTAAATGGAACGCATCAGAAAATGCCTAGAAACAATAACGAAATATATATATATATATAATGCTGAGTTAGCTTAGCATCCTCATGGTATTGGTGGAATAATTCACGGCAAACGCAGCAAAAGGAGAGAAAAAAAGTACTCTAACACAAGCACATGTTTTTGCCTACTCGGCGCCATCAGCGTGGTTCCGAGAAAATTTTTTTATCCCTCACTTCTATCGCTGTTACCCCACAGTTAATGCCACAATTTTCCAAACGTTAAACTTGATATTTCTTGGCAACCTCCAGTGCCAAAGAAACGCATGCCTGCCGTTTAGGAAGGAGCGACATAAACCGGGTACTGTCCCCCAAACCATCCCTCGAACAGTTCTCTGATTGCTTAACATGGAAGTGACGACGCTGGCAGCACTTTGGGAAACTGCACATGTGAATATTCCAACAGGCCCATAATGTATATAAACATAACACATCAGAAAATGCCTAGAAAGAATAACCAAATATATATAATGCTAAGTTAGCTTAGCTTTCTCATAGTATTGATGGGATAATTCACGGCAAACGCAACAAAAGGAGAGAAAAAAATACTCTAATATACGGACATGTTTCTGCTTACCCGGTATCATCAGCGTGGTTCCGAGAATATTTTTTATCTCTTTTTCATCTTTTCTCTTCTTTTGTTGCGTTTGCAGTGAATTATTCCATCAATACCATGAGAAAGCTAAGCTAACTTAGTATTACATTTATTTGGTTGAAGAAAATTTAGTTGCAAAAAAAGTTGCAAAATATTCTTATAATTATATATAGTACCATACAGAAATTTTTAAAAATGTGTTCTAGTGAAAATTGGCAGATTGGTAAAAAATAAAAAGAAGAAGTTTTCTCTATAATATTAAAAAAAGAGAAAAAGTTCGTTGCTATACAATTTCCTGAAACTATGTTAAAAACAATAAAAGAAAGTAACGTAATTGCTGGTGTGCAGCTATAGTGAATAATAAAAAACGTTCCCATATGAAACAGAATTATTATTTTATTTCATTTATTTATATCTACTTTTCCTAATAATGCAACTAGCAGCTCGAACATTTTAATCCACAGTGTCCGGAAAGCTGTATGTAAAATTTGAGATATTTTAGATGACACCTTTTTTATTTTTTGCACAATAATATTAAGAGAGTTGATATCGAATTAGAAACTTTCATATTTATTGTTTTGATCAAACCAATTTATAATCCAAACATGGCTACCATTTGCTCGATCTCGCAAAGCTGCTTTCATTCTAAAATAAAATTCACTTTATTCCCCTTGTTTATTACCTAAATATTGAATAAGCAGAGCGAAACGGGGCCACTGAATCTACATTACCTGCTATCATATAACAATATAGTAATAATAATAGCACAACAATTAACTATACACCGTTCTCAATTCTAAATGGATACATAGTGTCCCCAAAGCAAATTAACTTTATTCCAAGCGCTCTTGATAAAGATCGACATTAATTGATAGGAAATTAAAACAAACGCATGTAACAACTGTCAGAATTATAATAGGTAATGATAATTGAATTATTTTACTTTTATTTCTATATATGCTATTACCGAATATTGTTGCTTTTGTTATATTATATTACAATTACAGATATTGCGTTCTGGTACGAATTTCAGAACGCACGAATTTTCCAATGCAAAATCAGTACTGCTTCATGTGTTCACAAAGTCTGCCGGTACTGTTTCCCCATTCCTCTTGTTAGAATGTAATAAACTTGCCGATATCAAAACGAGCAGGTAAGCAGAGTATACCGGCAACGGTAAAATTTAACGCCTATTGTGTTTGTTAACAAAAAATTAAAAATTAACCAAAGCTGAGAAAAATTATACAGTAAGTGAATAGGAATATTTAGCTGTGATTTTTGTCATCAAATAATCTGAATGTTATTTTCATGGAAAAAGTGTACAATTATTATTGATAAAACCCCGAAAATGGTTACTATCGGTGAGAGGCTCTAATTCTAGACTAGCACGTTTGGCTTTTTCTTTAGCATAATATGATTTCGAAATGGTACATAGCAGAAAAAGCACATAATAATCTACGAATCTGCACAGAATCTACGAATATCAAGAATTTCTTCAAACTGATAAGCCTGAAAAATATAGAAAACGACAAGGTTTCTAGATTTAATATTTTTAGCAGTCTCGAACTATTTATTAGAACAGTAAGTTTGGAACGAACGTTTGGTGCAATGTGCTAGCGAGTGTTAGTCAGCCAAGCGTCGATCGAATGCAGTAGCGTAGATAAATTGAATGTTATATTTTGTTAATCGTTAAGTGCGATTGTAATAGGAATTAATGATATGTATGATAATGATATGATGATGATATGATATGTATTAAGTTCAGAACTTTTTTCAGAAAATTACATTATGTTTCGTTGTGATCGCGGCTTACGATTTTATGGCGTGTCTAAGGGCGATCGTGTTTTGATTTCAGTGAAAAATTCTTTTACTTGTACTCTAATGAATTTAAGCCGTATTATAAATTCTGTAAAATCGATTGATATGGTTGGTGTTATAATAAGTTTTGTTGATGCCTCAATTGTTTATTTATTTAGGGAAGAATTAAAAATCTTACATTTAAGCATTCCCCCAATTCAAGACAGGAATTAGAAGCTGCAGCTTTGCAAGCGTTCGCCTTTCTATCTCCGATCGAGTTGTTAATTTCAGCTTGGAGTATAAGAAAACAGTGTCGATTATGTTTACAATAGAACGGCGGACAATTCGAACACTTGCTATAATGTAACACGTTTACATATTTTTTTGTAACAAAGGTATATTCTGCAAATATTTCGTTTAAATATGTTTAAAAAATTTAGAAGCCAACTTATTTTAGTTCTACTCATGTCTAAAGATAATTTTATATACTTTTCAGAAGTCTAAAAATATACAGCGTGCTCCATATTAAAAAACACAAGTATTGATAATATCTCAAAAAATATGAGTTTTAAAAAAGAAAGAATTAGAGCATAGGATTCCGCGTTAAAAGCGCCCCAAATATTGTTTGTATATAAATTAAATATTTTCACAAATAAAAAAGTTACAAGGGTTTTCAGAAATTGCACATTTGAAGAAAACGCTCTGTATCTCCTACATTAAGGAAGATATAAAAACAGGGACTTCACCAATTGATTTCTCTTTAAAATCAAACTCCAGAAGCTTGTGTCAGTTTTCGTCTAATTACTTTAGAAATATAAGTTTCCTATTAAAAGTATCGAATTTGGCCTACCCTGTACTTCGCTTATTAATTTTCTATATCGAGATTTGACTCAATGAACTGCAATACTTGTTTCGAAGTAATTTTAAATAGTTACATAATCGCATTAAAAGGATAAACCGATCAGCGATCATATATCATAATGTATGGAAAGAAGCATCGCCCTAGCAATAAAAACGCGCGCATTTCTTGTCGTAGACGACATGTCGAAGTGGTTTTGCAGCCGAATCGGTCGCTGAGTTGTGACAGGGGATGTTAGTTCAACCAATCACGGTGATGGTGGAACAACATAATAATTTTTTCCTGCTTTTTTCATCACCTCATGAAATATCAAATTTAATGTAAAATTATCTTAAACAACCTTTAGTATTATTTTAGGTATATCTTAATGTAATTTCATAAATTAGTTATCATTCGTCTGATAGTCGTGTTATTTGATAGTGAAACATAAATTTGTATATTTGTGTGCGATGTAAAATAGCATAAAGTCGATGTATTTTTTTTATTTTCATTGATTTAATTAATTTAATTAATTAAATCAATAATTAGTATTTTTCCCCTCGTATCCAGCATTACGTATTTATAATAAATAATACAGTATATTCCCAAATAACTTAAGTTAATTGTGACAAACATTTTAATTTGGAAACTCGAGCTTATTTGTAGCTAATAGAATGTAATTGTTAATAACTGTAGCTAAAAATCTTTCTTGGTGCATATTAGTAGATATATAAAGAAGATTCTTTCTAGATCATTTAGGAGCATCTACATATTGTGGCCTAATACTTTAGTGTCATAACTTATGACACTATGTGACTCACAAGCAATAGAGAACAAAGTCTACCTTATAGATTCGGTAGCTTTACAATTATTTCTGCTTCTTCTATAGTTCTGATTTTTGCGGTGACTTTGGTGTTTTTTTCACTGGATGGTACAAAACCTATAACTTTTATTTTCATTTTATTGCTTGAGAATTTAGAAACTTCCATGTGAAAATATATTGTTCGAGTCATTTTATATTCGTTTCTAAAGATATGGTGTTCCTACGAAGTACCGCCAATTACTTAACGCTTGTAATTTTTACGTCAAGATTTGATTTGCATTCATTGGACGTCGATTTAAGACCTTGTATCCCGAAAAAATATCCCGCACTATATTGAAAATATTTCATTCACGTTACCGGAGTCTCTGATTCGAATTTAGGGTGGAGAAACCAATAAGGGAAAGGGTGGCTTTACCACAGCGCTCCGCTTTCTAAAGCGAAAGTAAGTGCAAAAACGTAGTAGGATTTCCGTTTCATAAAATATCGGGATTAAGGAAACCTGTCAAGTTTGCAAGGTCCCAATTTCAAATTTACCCCCGATTTAATCTTTGACATCGTCCTAGTTCAATTTAGTGAGTACTAGAACTTTATACGATTTCTTCTCTTCCTACTTTGCAGGTATAATAAACAAAATGTCCGTGTGCTACCATGTGCAATAATAAAGTCCTTGAGAATATTCCTGAACGGAAATAGACGTATCTTTAACAGGCACCCTATTACACGTGTATAATACGAGTTTGTTTTATAAATACACCATGTTCACTAACGAATTATAGCGAACCTGTTCTTTGCTTGCGATGTTCTATTCTATTCAAATCAACACATGTGTCATACAAAAATATCGTGAAATATATTGCACGTTAAACTTTTTTAATACATGAAAAGCTACGAAGTAGTTTAGATGCCAAATTTATCAATTGCGACGCCTGCAAAATGCACTACAATACACACTACACACTACAATACAGAGAATATGCCAGAGATACCGAAAAGAAGGAAATGGTTTATTCCATAGATTTACAAAGGGTAAACACATAAATTAATCGAGTTCGGATGGTATTGCTCACGAACTTACTTTACTACTTCTCGGTGAGACATAATAGTTGTTTATGTACCTAGATTCGTAAGTACAGTTTTATGGTCGAGAATATGACCGTAAACCGAGACCCCTTGGGTCAAGATTTGCATGTTTTCGAGACCATGTACGAACCGTGGTGCATACGAGATTGTTCGTCATACCTACATTTTTTTTGAATACAAGAATTTTGATGTTTCTCCACTTTTGCTATACTTTATATTTACTAAACACATTAGTAACATAAATTCGGAATCTTTTGTCGTATCTACGGTAATCATGTTTGTGTCAACATGAATTCATTGTTTTGATAAATGTCAAAGTACATGCAATATATCCTCAAAAGTTTTTGCTTTTAAATATACTTTATAATTACAAATCAAATAGAGATTGAGGCTATTATAGTATGATCTATCTATTTAAGTTAAAACCACTCAACACTCCCAAAAATTTATGGTGTGATTCCATGTTAAATATTAACATATCTATTAACGCAAATGAAGATATTCCAAAATATATTAAACTGAAACGATTTTTGACCCGTAAGAATTACCCAAAAAGTCTAATATATTTACGAGGGAGGAAATTATATCATTACTTATTGAGACGCCTGGCCATAAATATTTGTTAATGAAGGAAAATTCACAAAATAATTCTTTTTAAATCGTATTCACCTGCTGTTATTAGGTTGTCATGATTATTGAAATTCCTGGGGCTTGTAAGAAAGATGAACTAGTTAAAATTAAAATTCAAGATGTGGTAAATAAAAATGATCTAGTAATAATTAAAATACCAGATACTAAAAATGAATTGAAACGTTGTTTTACAATTATTGCGAAAGAAGAATATCCAATTACTTTTATGCTAATGACACTGGCCAACAAATCACTAATTTCAATAGAAAACATATAAACATTTATTTTAATAAAAGGTAGAAGGTTACGTTAGCTCGTTTTTTTTTATATTTCAATGAAAAGGTTTTTTAGATTAGATCATAATTTAATGTATATTTCAAATTATTATAATTAGAAATGTGAAGTAATACTGCTCCGTCTCCTATAAACAATATCCGCAGCATCTCTTCTTAACATCCAACAGTAATCTGCTAACATAACAAGATTCCATTTCCCCTGATACCGTTTTTCAATTCCCATGATGTCTTGGTGGAAGCGCTCACCGTGTTCATCGCTAACATCGCCCATATTTTCCGGACAAAAATCCAAGCGAGTATGCAGAATGTGCACTTTAAGGGATATATCACAGCCAGCAGCGCGAAATGCTTGTAGCATATCCATACTCAAGTTTTATAGTTGCCAGCTTCTTTGTTTCCCAAGAAATTCGTGAAAACTTGTACCATGGAGAGCCAAGCTGTTTTTTCCGCTGTTAATTTGGTTTCGAAGATTTCATCATTTACTATTTCTCGTATCTGAGGTCAAACAAAAATACCTTCTTTCTGTTTCCATTATGTTAATTTTGGAAACTTCTCACGAAGGTAATTTAAACCTTCACTTTCGAGATCCAGTGCCTTTACAAAGTCTTTCATGAGCCCAAGTTTCACGTGAAAAGGTGGTATTATGATCTTATCTTTTTCTACTAGAGGCTGATGTACATTGTCTTTTCCTGGTATAAACTGTTATCGTAGTGGCCACTCTTGCTTATGGTAATGTTTTTCCCTGTCACGACTGTCCCAAAGACATAAAAAGCAACAGTATTTGGTGTAACCACATTGCATATTCAAAATAATTGCAATTACTTTAAAATCTGCACAAATATTCCAGGAATAGTCTTTGTACTTTATCTTTTCTAATAAAATTTTCAAATTTTAGTAAGTTTCTTTCATAGGAACAGCATGACCTATCGGAATAGGAGGATAATGGTTTCCATTATGCAACAAAACAGCTTTTAGGCTGGTCTTTGATGAGTCTATTAATAATCTCCAAGAACTGGGATCATGATGTATTCCAAAAGCTTCAGAAAGTTTATAAACGTTATTGCAGTAGACCCGATTACCAGCTATACTATAAAAATCAACAAAATTTTCATGTCTGCTACCAAAAAGTGTCGACCGGCATTTTCGCTGTAACTAGAGCTAAGCCAATGTTGCCGCTTTTCGAATCATTTTTACTTTATATATGCTGTTCAGTTTTATCAGTTACTAACTTAGGGTAAAAACTTTGTTGGTGAGTGTTATTAAATAATACATAGATCTAAGATTAGGAAGCATTACCAATAATAGATTTTTCTTAAAGTACAATTCTGGTAAATGTCGAAATAAGTCTGTAGAAAAAACTATTCCTAGCCAAATAGCAAAATACTTACGGTTGGAAAACCTCATCATCTACACCGGATATTTCTTTGGAGGGACATCGGCAACATTATTAGCAGATTCACGAATTGATGTTCTTGATCGAAAAAGACACGGTGGATGGAAATCTTCCACCACTGCAGAAAGCTATGTGTCTAATTTAGGTAGGTGACCGAATTTTATATAACCAAAATACTACAGCGGCTGTTGCTCAACTGTAATACAGAAAAACTAGAAAAAGTTGATGATTCCATCAGGAATTCAACTATTAATAGTGTTAACATTATTGGAAATATAAACTTGCCTAGTCAGAAATAAGACTCTATTATTGAGATAGCTAACTGTTCTAATTGTTCGTTTATATTTGTGGGATGAAACAAACCGGGGTAGGGGAAAACAAAGAGAAGGGGAAGCGCGCGCGTCATCTAGACGTTAGGGAGAAGGGGGTTAGACGTTAAGACGAGAAGATGTATAGTTAGGTTAAGTATCACATTTTTTTTGTTGTCCGTTTTATTTTTAATAATAACCAAGTAAAAGTAAAAGTGTGTGTTTCGATTCTACCCCACAAACTTTGGGGGCTCGTCCGGGATTTGAACCCGGGACCTCTCGCACGTTAAAGGACACGGACAGAAACAACGAAGAGACGGTTAGCACGGCGAAAAGGCGGGAAAGACGACGATGAGCTGGTAAACACCTGGAGTGAAAAGACGATAATAACGACGAAGAAAACGACGAAGAAGCCAAAGAAGAAGACGACGACAAACACGACGAAGAAGACAAAGAAGAAGACGACGACGAAAACGATAAAGAAGACGAAAAGCAACTAGGCCCAATTGCGACGATAGGAGACGGTCAAGTAGACGCGAACATTGCAGAACAGCACGGCTGATGTACAGATTTTTGTAAGTAATCGTAATCAAGCATTTATTTGAAGTGTTCGTAATAGCGGTGTACGTAT
This sequence comes from Oryctes rhinoceros, assembly GCA_020654165.1. Lineage (NCBI taxonomy): Eukaryota > Metazoa > Arthropoda > Insecta > Coleoptera > Scarabaeidae > Oryctes > Oryctes rhinoceros. The sequence goes on from JAIOKQ010000151.1 coordinate 29,457, forward strand.
GTTCATGAGACATTACTGTGTGACGTGTTCATGATAAGACGCCGCGGTGAAGATCAAAGTTCCTAAGCACGTCTTTAAGTATACAGCTGTACGTTTTCGTTGAATGCCTATTACTATAGACTTTGTTGTGTGTCCTATCTGGATGACGTAATTCGAATATACAGTTAGATTAATTCGCTCATTTTTATATTACTACTTCAAAGCTGTCAGTAGTGTATATTGTTTCACTCATATTTGTAGACATTGTTAGTTAAGTATCGTTATTGTATTTTACATATTATTTTTGAGTAAGATAGAACAAAATAGTGTAAAGATGATGCTGAAAGATATTCCGTCTATACTGGTAAATATAAGAGCCGCGAAAGTAGAAACAATAAAAGCGTTTCATAAGCTAATTTTTCAGTCAGAGGGTGATCGAGGCAACCGGAAGCGACTTAGAGAATTTTCGGGTTTTACATTTAAAAGCGGTTCTGATCTATGTAACGCTAAACTAGAATATATCAAAAAAATCTTACTTTGGGAGATCTAATTTCCATTTGTAACATTTTATGTATTGAATATACGGGGAATGATGACGAAATTGCACAGAGAATTTGCGATAGTTTAACTAATCTAGACAAAATACGCACTGCACCGGCAACAGACGATGAAGAGGATGAGGAAGATGAAGAAGATGAACAGACGCGTGAGAGTGAACCGGAAGATGAGGATGTAGGAATAAATGAAGGGAGTAGAACATTAGGAAAAGACACGAAGAGAAGTATCATTAATTTTCGAGATATGGAGGACGCAGTCCGAAGATTTGATGGTAGCAGTAGTTATTCTATTAGAAATTGGATCGAGGATATAGAAGCAGTAGGTAAGATGGTAGACTGGGATAGTCTATACCTATTTCTATATGCCAAAAGGCAGCTGACGGGGCTAGCGAAACTATTCGTAGAAGGAGAGAGAGGCCTAAATAATTGGCGAGATTTAAAGAGAGCGTTACTTGATGAACTCGGAGAGCGCATTACCAACGCTCAACTTCACCGAATGCTAGGTAACAGAAAGATGGGCAAAAATGAAACCCTGCAGGAATATTTCCTGGTGATGAAAGAATTAGCGAATAGAGGCAGTATTGAGGAAGCCGACATTATCCAATATGTCGTTGATGGTATTCATGACGATGTTGGTAACAAAATTATCTTATATAGCGCGACTGATTTAAAGGATTTAAAACAAAAATTACGAATTTATCAGGACGTGAAGGACAAGCGACATTCTCAGCGCACTCCGCAATTGCCGAGCCGTGGACCAACAAGAGTGGCAGAAAACAAGAACGTAAGATGCTATAATTGCGGTGTAACTGGTCATAAATCAATGGATTGTCCTTCTAAATCAAGAGGCAGTAAATGTTTCAAATGCAATGGATTTGGGCATAGATCATTCGATTGTAATAAAAGAGAAAACACTTCAAGATCAAACGAAGGGCCATCAAGAAATGTTAATCTGGTTGAATCTTCACCTTATACGAAAAATGTGGTTATTGAGAAGAAGGAAATTAAAGCTTTAATAGATACAGGAAGCGCAAGCAATATTGTTAAGGAAAGCGTTTGTAGAGATATTGGAAAAACTACCTTTGACCAACCAAGTATGGCACTGCATGGTTTTGGCAATGATGAAGTTACCACGTTAGGTTCGATGACATGCAACCTAAGAATAGATAATGAGGAATTCTCTACCAAAATTCATGTGGTTCAAGATGATACAATGAAAATGGAAATGATAGTGGGCAAAGAGTTATTGTCCTGTGTTCATATGATTATAGATGGAGATACCGTCACCATATCTAAGCGGGAGGCTCCGACCGGGTTAGACATAATGACTATAGACGTAGATGTGAATACCCAATTGGATATTGGTGGAACAACCACTAACGAACAGCGACAAGAAATACAGGATTTAGCATCGTCGTACTGTGCTAGAAAGACGCGCACAACAAACGTCAATATGAAAATAATAACAGTAGATGAAGAACCGATTTATCATCCTCCACGGCGATTACCATTTGTGGAAAGGGACCTAGTGGACGAACAAATTAATAATTGGTTAAGAGAAGGGATAATAGAACCTTGTGCTTCCGATTACTCCAGTCAAGTTGTAGTTGTGAAGAAAAAAGATGGCACCCACGAATTTGTATAGATTATCGGAAGATCAATAAGAAGATCATAAAGGATAGGTATCCTCTTCCGCTAATAGAAGATCAGCTTGATAGATTAGAGAAAGCTAGAGTATTCAGTACTTTGGATTTACGCAACGGGTTTTTCCATGTCGCTATGGGCGAAGTTAGCAAGAAGTATACTGCATTTGTTACACATTCTGGGCAATACCAATTTACTAGAGTACCATTTGGATTATGTAATTCACCTTCAGTATTTCAGCGATTTATCAATGAAGTATTTAGAAGTTTGGCAAGAGATGGAATAGTCTTACTATATATGGATGACTTCATTATTCCAGCCGCGAATGAAGAAGAAGCTCTACAAAGACTAAAGTCTGTTCTCGAAGTTTCTAGCGAATATGGGTTGCAAATCAACTGGAAAAAATGCCATTTTCTGAAGAGGGAAGTAGAATTTTTAGGGCACATTATTAGGAATGGACAAGTTTACCCATCGGAAGTTAAAACAAAAGCGGTGTTGCGTTTCCCGACGCCAACTACGCAGAAGCAGCTTCAAAGTTTTCTAGGCCTAACTGGTTACTTTCGCAAATTCATTCCTAAGTACTCTATCATTGCAAGACCGCTCAGTGAGTTGTTAAAAAAGAACAAAGCATTTGCCTTTGCTGAGGAACAGCAACTTGCATTTGAAAAGCTGAAAAGAATCCTTGCAACGAAGCCTGTTCTTAATATTTACCATCAAGGAAGACCAACCGAATTGCATTGTGATGCTAGTCAGGATGGGTATGGAGCTGTACTCCTACAAAAATCTGAAGATGATGGCTTTCATCCGGTGTATTACATGAGTAGAAAGACTTCTGACGCTGAGCGTAAGTATACAAGCTACGAACTAGAAGTGCTCGCAATCATTGAGGCATTACAGAAATTTAAAGTGTATCTATTGGGTACAAAATTTAAAATAGTTACAGACTGTATGGCTTTTAGTCAAACGATGCGGAAAAGGGAATTAAATGCACGCATAGCTAGATGGGCATTGTATTTAGAGGATTACGATTACGAAATTGTCCATAAAGTAGGTTCCGCGATGCGTCATGTCGATGCTCATAGCCGATACCCAGTTTATCAGATTCACACAGAAAGCACTGTCACAGCTCAAATACGAAAAGCTCAAGGACGCGACGAAAGAATTCTAGCTATCAAAGAAATATTAAAGACGACACACGAGTATGATAACCATTTTCTGAAAAATGATATGTTGTATAAGTTGAAAGACGGAAAAGAGTTACTCGTTATTCCAGATGACACGCAGATAGATATTGTGAAGATGGTACACGAAAGAAATCACTTTGGTAAGAAGAAGACCGAAGATGTGATCAGTCAAGATTATTACATTCCAAAATTAAGTATGAAAGTGGAACAACATATTTCTAACTGTATAAAATGTATTTTGGCAAACAGAAAAACCGGAAAGCAAGAAGGATTACTTAATCCCGTACCAAAAGAAGGGATACCGCTGCATACGTATCATATAGATCATTTGGGACCGCTAGAGTCAACAAATAAAAATTATAAACATATCTTAGCAGTAATAGACAGCTTTAGTAAGTTCGTATGGCTATACCCTGTGAAGTCAACTACAAGTAAAGAAGTAATCGCCAAACTGCAGATACAGCAAAAGAATTTCGGAAATCCAGCTCTCATCATATCTGATAGAGGCACTACTTTCAATTCAGACGAATTCAATCAATATTGTAGAGAAGAAAATATATTGCATCACTGTGTCACGACTGGCTTACCTAGAGCCAATGGCCAGATAGAACGAACAAACTCGATAATAATATCTGTATTAACGAAGTTGTCTTTTGAAGACCCAGCAAAATGGTAGCGCTACGTCGACCAGGTTCAGAGGATTATAAACTCTACATGCCAAAGAAGTACTGGTTTTACACCATTCCAGTTGCTGACTGGTGTCAAAATGAGAAACAAAGAGGATTTACGTATAAAGGAAATGATTAACAAGGAAATTGAAACGACTTTCATTGAAGACAGGAGCAAGCAACGAGATGAGACAAAGAAACAAATTCTAGAGTGTCAAGAAGAAAATCGGAAGACGTATAACCTCCGAAGACGAGACGCTAGAAAATATAATGTAGATGATGTAGTTGCTATTAAAAGAACGCAGCAGGGGCCAGGTTTAAAGCTAAAATCAAAATATTTAGGACCCTATAAAATTACACGCGTTAAACCCAAAGACACTTACGATGTAGTGAAAGTTGGTACATGCAATGGACCAGTAACTACCACGATATACGCGGAATTTATAAAACCATGGGCGAGAGTGGGCGATAATAGTAGCGAATAATTCGAGGACGAATTTGCCGTAGGATGGCCGAATTATGGGATGAAATAAACCGGAGTAGGGGAAAACAAAGAGAAGGGGAAGCGCGCGCGTCATCTAGACGTTGGGGAGAAGGGGGTTAGACGTTAAGACGAGAAGATGTATAGTTAGGTTAGGTATCACATTTTTTTTGTTGTCCGTTTTATTTTTAATAATAACCAAGTAAACGTAAAAGTGTGTGTTTCGATTCTACCCCACATATTTAATATTACAAAATGTTTTTGTACAAGATTGCACTTATACAAGTTTATTAGTGTGTTTTTGTTAATTAAAATCATGTTTTTATCATGAACATTTTAATTTTCTAGGTACTAGAAAGAAAGAGGCACTAGGTAAATAACATTTGCTGTTATTTACCTAGTGCTCTAATGAAATATTACAGCCGGCAACTGTCAATACGGTATGTAAGGTGTCACATACGTTTCAAAAAAATGTCATAACTGGAGAGGGCAAGAGCGAGACAGACTCGTGTTTTGTTAACTTTCGGGGAAACCAGTAGGCAACACGAAGCCCTTCTTCTTATTTCCTATGTAATTCTTAACGTATAGAAATGAAAGGCGTGTGTATAATTAATAACAATTATTTAGTAATATATGTAAAACAGTTAATAGCACAATCTTTTTACTTCAAAATCATATTGAACAGTACGGTATACTAAGTGAATACATTCGTACATGAGAAATGAAGTTGTAGATTTAAGATAATTTTACAATATTGTATCCTTATTGTTATCTTCTAAGTTTAAATAAAGCATTAGTATAGGTTTATATTTTATATTTTCGTTGTCTAGCAAAATAATGTTCTCTTTTATTAACTGTTGCAAATTAAGTTGCTATATGTGTATGTGGATAATACTAGCTACTGATTTCGACTCTTCAATCTTATGACTCCAATGTCTTCATACTTATTGACCACAATTTGATGTTTAGATCTGCAACCGTCGATCCTACATTATTCTTCCGATTCATTAGCAGTAAAAAATATACAAGTTGAAGTTGATTTAATTTGTATTATTGGCGTAAAACCAGCTGATGTACTGATGTATGATGA
>JAIOKQ010000152.1:0-49347 GCA_020654165.1 Oryctes rhinoceros
CACACTAGGCAGCTTTGAAATTTCACCAAAGCAAGTCTTAACAATTGTTACCGATGCTGCCACGGTTATATTTCACACATGTCAATTATTTAAAGCTGCTCAACCGAGTTTGCTGCACATAACATATCTGCTTCGTGCCTTACACCTTGTAGTAGGCACTATACGAAAATGTTATCCCGATGTGGATCAACTAATAGCACAGACGAAAGCGGTTTTTCTTAAATCACCGAAACATATTTGGTTACTTCGTTCACAGTATCCTGATATACCGGAACCGCCGTACTCAATTCTTACACGATGGGGTACATGGTTAAAAGCAGCATTCTACTATTTTAAACATGTTGGACAGATGAAACGAAACTAAACAAGCAGCCGCAATAAGGCTAAATCATTTGCAATTTCAAATTCCTCAAGCAGCAGCAGATTTAAAAACTATTAACGAGTTCCAGTAGACGACGCAATAAAAAAATTGCAAAATACTTCGTTGTCCTTACAGGATTCACGTCAAATTGTTGACCACGTACAGTGCTACGTATTTTAGATGAAGAAAGTGTATTATATTATGTAAAAACTTTTTCAGACTACGCTATCTTTTTAGTAATAGCGTTGCGGAAGATCGGTTGTACAAATTCAAGAACCACTATTACGCGAATATTACATCGTTAGATGTCGAACGATCCCTTTCTACACATGGACTCTACTGTAGAAACATACACTATGATACAGGCGCTGAAAGCTTCACTTCCGGATTTTTTTTTCAGCGATCTAAGCGTATTCGTTAAGTTGTTTACTATATTATGTTTACGTTTTCATAAATTCTCTCATTGTGTTTTGTTGTAAATAAGGCGCACGTTTATTTCGGTTAACCCAGCGCAGTGATGCTACTCCTAGACAATCGACTTGTTGGGCTCTTCTGATGAACTAGAAGAGAACAAAGGTGGATGAAATTATTACTTTTTTGTAGAGACTAGACAGACTTGTGTTTTGTCGACTCTCAGGAGAAGCCAGTAGGCAGCGCAAATCCAGTCTTACGAGGCGAATAGACACGAGTCATCTAATCGCTGCAAAAAGCAACAATTCTACTAAACAGACTCGTGTTTTGTCGACTCTCGGGGAAATCAATGGGCCAACTTTCTCTCAAGAGACGAATAGATACGAGTCTGTCTAGTCGCTGCAAAAAAAAGGTATAACTTCACTCGGTTTTATCCTCCCTATTCATAACTGCTAATATACAATGGACTGATATTAGCGCCATATGAGAAATACAATTTAACATTGTTAGAACCAAATTTCGAGCGTTTAGGAAAATTGCTGACAGAAGGAAAAATTTAGCAATAATTAGAGACTTTTTATTGTCTCCACAAAAGTTTTTTCTACTAAGCGATAAAATCAAGTTGCTGATATACATCTACAGAATTAAATGTGCATACGTTGATACAAATTATAATAAGTAAAAGCCTAGATACAGCAACTTAACTCTGTATCATCCTTCCTCCAGCGTGTATATTTTCCATTGTATTTGAGTCAAAAAATAGTATTAATGTAAAACAACTTAGGATAATTTTTTGTACTTAAACGACACCATTGTAGAGAACTGATAGAAAAAAATCCAGAACAATTTGTCTATTCGATACTGGAAAAATTTAAAGACTATTCAATTTAAAACAAATAAAATAGCAAGAATCAAACAAAGGAATAATAAAATATAGACACTTACTGCATTTTGATTTTATTATATGTAATTCTAATTATGTTCTATTCAAAAAATCAAACTTGTATCGTTGGCAAACGGAAACTGAACATTCTGTCTTGTATAAATGAATAATTTTATGTATTGCGGCACCTATTGTCGAATATTTTCTATTCAAAATTTTCCCTCTAAATCACTCACGGAAGGAATACCTATGCACTAGGTTGACACGCTGAATGTGTAGGCAGATGTTAAGATTTGGAAGATAGTAGCACAACATGAGTAAGCTCGTACATATGTGCTAACGATATTCGAATGGTAGTTGATAACATTTTTGGTTTTGATTTGTACTTGGTTAAGTCGATAAACAGGCGATAACATTAACTGCGACGACATTAAGCGGGCCCCGGAGTACATAAAAATACCGGTCACTTGTAATAATTTAAACAATTATTTAGTAATCAATAACATACTGTGCGTTTGATATTAGGCCTTCTTAATTAAGGGCATTTGAGGAAATTTAATTCCATGGTTTTCTAATAAAAAAAAAAAACATCTTTTGGGTGTACTCTGGTTACCTTACCAAATGTAATGGAACTATTTTTCTTTTTAATTTTTTTTTAGTTTTTTTTTTTTTACTTTTATCAGTTTTATTATCTTTCTTTTTCTGTTACATTTGTTACTACTCCTATTATTTATCGAAAGTTATAAGAGCGTTTAAAAATTTGACAAACTATCGAATCGGGCGTTTCGATTTGCTGGGGTCATTAGCAAATTAAATTTTCCAAATTGGAGCCAAAAAGGCCTAACGTGAACCATAGTGCAATAGTTATTTATGTCACATAATAATTCTACTTCGGGGAATATCGAATATCCATAAAAATTACTCGATCCATACGAGGGTGCTCGTGAATACATCCATTTGTGGACACCAGAAGTTGCTAGTGGGCATCATCCATAACCGCCACCAATCGACCCCAGTGGTCGCCGCTTTTTGTCCTTCGAATTTCCGTTTTCTAGAAGTAACCTTCGTAGTTAAGCACATTAATTATGATTGGACTTGATGATATTGAAAACCTTAATATGCTAATTTTACGTTTCGTCACTAACCGAGATGAATTAAAAGATTACTTTCTTGGCGAAGGAGTTATTTCATTGAAAGAAAATCGACTGTAATTTAAGAAGTGCATACCAAAAATAAATATGTGCAACCGACTCTCTTGCAGTATTTTTTTTAGTCTTCCCATGATTTTATTTTTTTCACTGCAGGATGCGCTTTCGCTTTGGATATAATCATACCTTATATCTAAATCTATAGTTTCTAATATAGGCATACCGTAACGCATCTGTGCCAAAAAAAAATAATAGAATGTGTGGCACTATAATGCGACTACCTAATCATTGAAGACCACTAAGTAGCGAGACATTCTGTTCTAGCACGTAGTTTTAGCGGGCACCGACAAACACTGCGTTTGCGTTAGTCCCATAAGAATTACAAGCCCAGTTCGTAGCGTGCGGCGACCACCGCTGACATCCACAAGTAAACACCATTACTCATTTTAGTGGATATCGAGCATACGCTGCTTGGAATGCGCCAAATGCTGCATGTGTGGCGCCGACTTTAGGATAATTTTATAACAGAAAAGAGTTGAAGTGCAATAATAGACAGTCTTATTCGGATATAGTACGAAAAAAAAAATTAGGTGAAAGAAACGCATGAGTAATGCCTATATACAAAATATGGTTCTATGTGCACGCAGTAACCAGAAAATGATTTTTCTTTATTCGAGTCCGACTCTGTCTTAGTTAACATATGGGAATCACCGGCAGTCGCTGAAGCAGCGTTCGGATATCCATTTAGTATGCACATAGCATTTACCGTCATTACACGCAATTGCAATGGCATCCTATACGAATATCGAATACACCGATATGATTTTGATTTATGGCGAAACAGGACAAAATAGTCTTGCGGCAGAAAATTTGTACGCGGAACGGTTTCCCAATCGGCGGCATCCATCATCCGAGACAATTGTGAGAACCGTGTATCGACTTCGAGAAACAGGATCAGTAATTCCACGTTTCGAAGGTCGTGGCCGTCATATATCACGTAGAGTTCAGCAAGCAGAAGAGCATATTTTAAACATCGTTGAGGCGGAACCAGGCATAAGTACTACAGCTTTAGCCCAGCAAGTAAATGTGTCCCAAACGACGGTGCATCGAATTTTGAAAAATAATTTACTTCATCCGTATCACATCCAGCGCGTGCAAGGATTAACGGAATTAGATTATCCTCGCCGTCTTGCCTTCTGCGAGTGGTTTCAACGCACCGAAGTTCGTCAACCACGTCTTGCGTCAGTAATTCTCTTTACCGACGAATCCACGTTTACAAGAGATGGTATTTTGAATTACCATAATATTCACCACTGGGCAGACGAAAACCCAGACGAGATACACCAAGGCGCCTCGCAAGTTAGGATATCTGTCAATGTTTGGCCGGGTTTAGTAGGCGATTACCTACTTGGACCACATGTGCTCCCGCAACGATTAAATACAGAATCCTATTTACAGTTCCTTCGAGATGAATTACCCGAGTATTTGGATGAGATACCACTAGCGATACGGCAACAATTGTGGTTTATGCATGACGGAGCACCCGCGCATAGTAGTCGAGTAATTCAAGCATTTTTGAACCAAAGATTTCCACAATGGATTGGACGTGGAAGTCGTACTCCATGGCCACCTCGTAGTCCCGATCTAAATCCCTTAGACTTTTTTCTGTGGGGATACATGAAAAACTTGGTATATGATCGTCGCCCTGATATTGAAAATGTCGAAGATCTGCGAAATCGCATTTATGTTGCAGCTCAACGCATTCGCGAAGACATGGTAAATTTTACTCGTGTGCATAATAACTTTCGTCGCCGAATTGATGCCTGTATTAGAGCTCACGGTGGACATTTCGAACATTTTTTACATTAATAAATTATTTTGTCCTGTTTCGCCTAGATCGGTCCTTGTTAGGACCATCACAAATTTCATAAAAAGAAAAAGAATGTATAACTACAAATAACTCAAAACCCGACATTTCGGATGCATTAACTTTAAACATTAAGAACGCAAATCATATGGTTATCGGCATATTCAATGTAAACACATAAACACTTCGACATCAGCTGTACGACAGACTAATGCATTTCAATAGACTATTCACTATTCATAGCATCTACAATGCTTTATCGATTTTTATTTGCATCTGGGTTAACTTTGATTCATCAGCGATATGTGTATAATATAGGAGAAACAAAGATATGGACCGGCTTTACCTGCATTTTGGGCCCTAAAATTTGAACAAAATGTATATGTTACAAATAAATTTCTTTTTAAATTTTCGGTAACACATTGATAGGTAGTCTTCAGATTTCGGTAGCTTACGTGCTATTTACAGGTAACCCTGTATAGAACGTTAAAAAATAACTTTGATTAGTTGCGTTAGTATGTAGATTATACGAAGTGATGCAAACGTAATGTCATAATTTGAATGGGCTGTTTGCATTTTGTTATAAATGAAAAAAAAAGAGCTCTGTTTTCATAGAAAGTTTATTTGAAAGTGTAAAATTGATGACATTAATTGGAAAAATTATATCGCTCAAATGGCTACCTTCCGAATTGATGCATAATTGGGCTCGTTGTACGGCATTTTGAATTGTTGCTCGGAAAACATCTGGCTCCAGATTAGCGATTTCTGCTTCGATGTTAGCTTAAAAGACGTGCAAGATTTGGGGATCTGGACGGCCAGTTCAAATCTCCAAAACGGGAGATCACTTGACCTAGAAGTTGGTGTCACAAAATCTTCATAGTTGCCCGAGCTGTGTGAGCGGTTGCTCCGTCCTGTTGAAGCCAACAATGATCGAGACGTAATGCAACAATGCAACATCTATCTGTAACGCTCACCATTTACGGTTACGGTAGTGCCATAGAACGAGCACTACGAGGTCGGCCACTTCTACGAGCACTAGGAGGTGCTCGGACAAACGTTTAATTGTTCCAGCACATGGAACACAACGACCAGGAAAACGACAGCGAAATTCACGCTGGGTTAAAACAACAGGACCTAAAATTTGTCAAATAAGAAGTAGCAATAGTTCCACGTTCTTGAGGTGTGTATCGCTCCATGGCTCATTTACAATTAATTCTCTATATGTCTACATCATAAATGTCAAAGCACAGTGACATTTGGCGCCAACTGCAAAAATAGAGGCCAATTCAAGTTGAGACATTACTTTTGCGCCACCTGGTATTTGAACGCTTTAGGATCAACTATAAAATTAAGCAATTTTTTTTATTCGCAATAACACAAGCTTCTGGGTCTTTGGAAGACTTACCTTCTATACAAGAGAATAGTGCTTCGCATACGACCGCGTTAAAGTCGGACGATGATACCTGAAAATATAGCGTGCTATAAGTCCGCCCACGTTCTCTTTCTCTTGTCCGAATATTGCAGACTACTGTAAGAGATTCTATGAGCAATAGACAAGTGGTATACACATTATCTATGTCAGTATAGCATTATGCTTAGGCTCTCATTGTCATTAATCGTATGAACGATTTAGTAATTTCCGTCGGCAGAAGTCATGGTCGCGCGTACGTATGTATATATATATCATTGGAACAGATGTTCCTTCAAGCAACTAACGACTGTTAAGTTAAGCAAAATTACTATGCACGTACTGCGTATTGTTTTTAAATAATACGGCTCGTCACGATATATCGAAATAACCGACTTGAGAATGATTTGCATTGCTTTACTTATAATTAGTAAACACTTGTTTAATTGTTTTGTTTAACTTATGTCAACCTGCAAACAATTCGAGTTCATCAATGGTTGGCAGTTACAAAATGCTGTAAATATTGCATACACTTCGAGTACATGATTTTACAATTATTATTATCGGGAATACATGAACTGGTATTCGTCGATTATCACGAATACACGCGTTCGTATCAGGAAAATTTAGCATGCCGCAGAAACATTGTCAATAAATACGACGTGGTACCATCAATAAATTAAAATAATGTTTGCTGTAGTGTATTATACTGACATGCAAATGCGACAACGAGGCACGCGTGTTTTCCGAAAGAAGACATCAAGATCTCCTTTATCTACAAGTATTTTTATTTGATTGGGTTCAGTTTTAGTTCATCACTTGTGCGCATAGTTCGTGTGTGCTTCTCAGAGATAGGCATGAATCCTCTATTAGATAAGGTTCGTACCGAACTTTAAATAATTATACGTTATCTAGTACTTACGAGGTGCAACGTTTCTTATTTCGAGCTCATGAAATTTTATGTTATTTAATTTTTTCACGTATTAAGCGGATATACTTCCGAATGGCAGTATGAGCGTTTGCGATCGTCGATAAGTACTCGCTATTATTATATGTAGACGTGCAATTCAGGATTAAATTTCATACTCATATACGCATGCAATGTTTGCGCCAGTATTTATTTTTTGAAATTTCAATATTCTTTGATATTAAGCAATTATTATTTTTTTTGTCGACGAATCGTGCGCATTCTTTTCGATCAAAACGGGATATATTAAATAATGTATATCTGGAGATAATTTCACGCTCGTTCAGAACATGTAAAAAAGCGGAAATGTCCCATTCAATACAGCTAGAGATGCGAATGGGCCGGGCTCTTTTTTCTTTTAATGGGACGGAGGGCCCGCCAGGCCTGGTTAATCCCACGAATCCGCTCAGCTCCAGCCGATACAAACAAACTGATACATCCGAAATGATTGATTTATTGATGACCAGTAAAATATACTAATATGCAATACGAAATGAAGCAGTAGTTCCTCAGATGTTTACGTCCTTTTAACGCAAGGCGCTCGTGTTAAATGTATAAAATTAAAAAGTGAATCATTCAGTAATAAAAAAAATTATTGTGAAATATTATGGTATTTTCTACGAATATTACGTTAACGGTTTACCAGTGATTACTTTCCCCATGATTTTTATTATATTAAGTGTTCTACCAATAGCACGTCGCTTTGGAATGGGAGGGTTTTATCCAGTTTTTTTTTTTTTTTTTATGGATATTTTGCCAGGCCTTGCCAGACTAAATCTCACAAATATATCTACGTTTAACAGTACCGATTCACCAAATTCAACTAACTTGTGAATTGATTTAAACCAAGTGTGTTTACATTATGCAAATGTCTGCATTAGGAAACGTGACTTTATTAATAAGCGAATTATTATTATTAAACATATTCTGACGGCGGTGCCAATACACATTTTTAATACGAAGGAAAATAAGCTCTTAAATTATTTTGTCTGCGTAAATTTGCGCTTAGCATTTAGTTCAACCTAATCCAAAGCTTGGTTAAAAACTTCAATAGCTATACTTCTTACTTTAAGGAAAATGCCCGTCTACATCGCTATTCTCATTCTTCTCCTCATATACGTTCATCTGTTTATTTTCGTTCCATAAATTAACAACCGTCGGTCTACAAAGAACGTTACAATGCGCTAACACAATAGATCAGAAAATGCCTAGTAAACAATAACCGAAATATAATGCTAAAATAACTTCTCCATAGTATCGATAGTAGTAAGGAGAGAAAAAATTCGCTATCCATGGACATGTTTCTGTTTACGCGTGCGGCGCCATTAACGTGGCTCCGTGAGTATTTTAACTAAACCTTGTATCATCGTTTCTTTACACGCTTATGACGCTGGGTAGTGTATTTTTTCTCTCCTTGCGTTGGGTTTGCGTTTGGTTATTGTCTCCTAGGTATTATCTGATGTGTTCTGTTATGTACATCATGATAAGCCTCTTTGTACCGTCATTTCGTGGTTAAATAGCCTGACAACACACTCGAGGATTGGCTAGGGTAGCAGTATCCGTTTAATGTCGCCGTTTTCTAAATGGCAGGTATATGCTTCTTGGTATTAGAGGGCGTCAAGGAATGTCTACCTTGTCGTCTTGGATGTGACATTAACTGTGAGGCAACAGGGACACATCTCACGGAACCACGCTGATGACGCCGGGTAGTCAGAAACATGTCCATGTGTTGGTGTATTTTTTCTCTTCGTGTGTACTGCGTTTGCCCTGAATGATTCCATCTAATACCACGAGGATGCTATTTCAGCATTATTTTTGGTTATTGCTTCTCGTAATGTTATCTGTCTCAAAGACCTGGATATGGACCAGGATTCCTTGAAAAGGAAGATGGACGATTGTATAAATGCTTCCTAGGAGTTAATTATTTGGTTCGTTGGTTAAAATTACCGATTCTTGCTTCCGAGTTGTTCCTATGGACAAAGATTTGTTCCTTTATCTAACAATAGCAAAGCTTTCATTGATCGTCGCCAAGAACTGCTAATTTTATGGAGTTGTACAGGTTATTTCCGTTTCAGGTGTCGGACGTAATCCTGTAGTATTAATTTGATGTTTACATTGGAAACATCGCGCTAGATGTTCCCATTATCTAGTGTTTACATCATCAAACCGCCGTAATGTAGTCTATTCAGGTTAAGAAAGAAATCTTCAATAGTTTAAGCAAACATTGCTTTGAATCTTATCATAGTATGATATCAAATTATGTCAAGCAACTACCCTGAAATGTCTTTAATAATGTTAGTGTACAACTGCTTCTCAAGCAAATACCTACAATGTATAAAAAAAAATCATTCATAAAACACATCATAGATAGTGTGCATATGCTTCAATCAGCATTTGAAATATGCTACTCATTTATAGTAGTGCTATGTGCAGGATGATCAGGTTTCATACAGAATAAATTGATGATTAAGCTTTTGCATTAACAACACTGAATATCTAGAATTTGGATTGGCACATAGATATTCAAAGTAAATAATGTTTCGGATTAATGATTGTATCATGTTTATCAATGTAAAAATCACTTCCTTTAATATAAGTTCTTATTATCTCTATTAAATCCGTTTAAGTAATACACGATAACGTAAGTCTAGTTCTATTGATCGGTGCAACTAATTTGATACTTATGTCTGTATGATCCAAATATTATATTAACACTTACGACGATTTAAATATTTTCGAAACGATAATATAATTCAAGAAGTACGTGTGTTAATTACTGCTCTTTTTTGTTCTTTTTTTTTTGGAACTGTTATTCCATTATATATCAGTAGCAATTGTTTAACGTTTGATGATGCCGGTTTTATATTGTAATCTAAAGTAATTAGTACCTGCATTATTTTTATTAACTGGATTGTGATTAACTCGTGTTTAGTTAACGATAAAAAGTGTATTCGCTTTTTTTTTACTCATTCGTGATATCACGATTTAACAAAAGTGAACCCTTTTGTTGCCCTCTGACTGAAACGTTTCTTGCAGATTTTCTGACATATCAGAATTTTGCTATATGTATATTGACATTAATGTGCACAAGAGACGGTTTTCAATGACGCAGTAAAAATCAGGAGGTGGTAAAAATAATTTCATGCAATGTAAATCTTGTTTGCAAAATATTATACTGAAATTTAATGTATTTCAGTACTCCAAGTACGGGAGGGAGTGTAACGTAGATTACTGAAGAATTTCATTTCGAGTTAATATGATATTTTAACAGTGTTAATTTTGTACTCCTGCAATTTAATTGGCTTTCTTTAAAATAAGAAACAACATTTACTCAATGTGAACCGTGCGAACAAGGTATTTTACTATCTTAAACAACGCCTCAGTTTTGTAACTGTTATTGCTTATCATTTGCATGGCTTATCGTATCAATTCTAACAACGCGATTTAAGTTGTTGGTTTTAGGATAGGCGTAATCTTTAAACTAAAACATTAAGCGGATGTGACTTTTGTAGAATTAAAGGTGGGATAACTAGATGTGACAATATATCGGATAGGTTATTTACGCTGGGATATCTGGATTGGTCTTTGTCAATTTGCGACAAGGTAGGCATATCTGCGGTATCGTGTATAGATAAACTACAGCTGTCGTAAAAATATATAGCTAAGAGCTAAATTTATTTCTTTTTTTTTTTTTCACCTGAAAACACTCTTGCGTATTTACATCCAAAACCATAATATTCACACCAAGAACGTATAATAGTCACCGTAAGATGTAAATTTTACAACCACCTCCATCACTTTATTACGACGGTTCAGACAATTAGCACAGACGAAGTGCGTGTTATAATTAACACTGAGTTTTTGAGAAATTGTAATCGTCACGAGAAATACTTTTTACCATTTGCTCGGTAAAACTACACTCGCGAGTACCACTTTTGGGAGTTACACGGGTTTTTCCCATTGTTGCTAATGCCACCATTTAGTACTATTCTCCCCCTAAAAAACCCATTTTCGCTTGTCGAAAGAAGAGTAATCAAGATATTCATTTTAATTAAGCTACCCAAAAGGAACCTGTCTCTCTTGATATATTCTCATATCTAATCGTTCCATCTTTCATTTGACAAAACTCACTTCCGCTTACTTAATTTTTTTTTAATAGTTACATTCTATGCATAATATATTGGTGTCGAACAGAGTTGGACACTTGAATTATTTAAGCATCAAGCACTCAGCCAGAGTACTTTAAGATAAGAGGTATCGAAAAAAGTGTTTTGAATTATCAAACACATTATTGGAAAAAAATAAAGCACTATGTAGTGACTATGTAATGAAAAGGTAAATTAAATTAAATTCCCTATTATACTTATTTATAGTTTGTCCTTGAATAATTCTGATGAGTACTACTATTTCAGTTCAATTCAGTTAATTTTTTTATGCGCATATACAGCGGAGAAATGTTTTAATGGTTGTTTTCGCTATATGTTTGTAACAACAGCTCTAGTCGGAATATTTCAAATTTAAAGTCACACAAAAATTAAAGCTATTACCTGGATCTGGACAATTTTGGGATCAAATCTTGATGTTTTGAATCCGTAAATCCGGATCCGTTATCTAAAATTTTGATATCGAATTCTTTATTCTCTCGAATCCATTATCCGATAATGCGGATCTAACCCACCCTCGGATAGTTTGGTTGTAAAATGCAAGAACTGCTTCGAATGCGGGTTTTTTTAACTATAGCGGTTTCTCTCCGTATAACATAAATTCAATGTTTTCTTTATTAAACACTTTTTTATATAGTAAAATGATAACGTATCTAAGAATCGGGTGGTGGATCCGGAAATCCCGATCTCAATTTTATCGGGTACCAACAGCACTAACAGCAGTAGCTATAAATAAAATCATTCCGTACGTCAGTTGGCCGTACTCGGCGAAACCAGTAGCCAACAGGAACCTATTCTAACGAGGCGAATGAATACGAATCTCTGCTAATTTAATGAAGTGCACGAAAATTGGCGAACTTTATTTATCACGATTAAACATGTTTTTATAACCGCTTTTCGATGACCTGTCGACATGAAAAATATACAGAAATAACGAGAATAATCAACGTGACATTTGACAATTTTTCCGCTTCGCATAACTCGATTTTAAAAGCATAAAATAGAAAAAAATGTCTACTTTACTTCTTTTTCTTTCTCACTTTTTACTTTACTTCACTATGAATCTATCGATACATGCAAAAATGATAACCGATGAATCCGTCACAAATACCGAGTACATCACCACCTTATTGCCTTCATCTGGCAGATAAGAAAACACACGCATTGTTTGTTTCTAAATCATTTGATTTCTCAGAAGATCACTTGCATGCATTTTCGCTAGTATTAAAACCACGAGTACTTTCCGTACATTTACGATTTTCAGGTGTTTCCTTTTATTGACCAAGGCTGCTTAAGTTTATATTGAAGTGTTAGTTGTTCCAATTCTTGTAACCAGTTTTTCGATGTCCTTTCATAAATGTTGGGCCGTATCTTTTTATATATTCGGCAATTTTCACTTATTGTTATTGTCAGCTAGAAAAAGCTTTCAAATAGTTCAAAAATTCGTTGTTCGTCTATTGTGTGCTATGTTGTTAAACATTTATGTATAAAGTATAGGTTCTCATGTTGATAATAAAAAATTGTTATAAATAATCGCTTCTTTGTTATGAAAACAACTTCCAATAAAAAAAAAACCGTTCGGACTGACGAAGGGTTTGAATTTAACCTATCTTGACTTCTGGCGATTACCTACAAATTGCATCTTTTTCTAATCTTCACGTTTAATACGTATTAATTGCTCATTTCAACTGCTAAGTAAATTAATTTGTTTATTAAATATCTATTTGCCTGTTTTATCCAACATTTTTTTTTATTTATATTTAAAAATGCAAAGCATTATATTTGGTGCAAATAATTTCCATTCCCACATATTCATGAAAATAACATTTGTTTTATTACCTCATAACTACCATAAGACTATTTGCAGAGAGTGTGCATGCTTTTTCAATATTTTTTTGAACAAAGACATTACAAAATCCGAGGGCAACTACATTACGTCGAATTACCTTCTATAAAATAGCTTTGTCGCCTCTTAACCTTGTATTTTTTTTTTGATTATATCAGCAAATATAAGAATTGCTTAGGCAGATGTTATGATTATGACAACTGAGAGGATGAAATAATTCAATTTGTTAATTATACATGTTACATGTCTCCTCCGATCACTAATAATTATTTCAACTCTTTTGTTGATTGTTGTTTATGTGCTTAAGCACAAATTTAAAACTATGCCAATAGTAGTAGATATACATTTTTTCATATATTATGTATGTATTTGTGACAAAGCAATTACATAAAAGTGCAGCATTTTCGTATTCGTTACATCTAAGAATGTTGTTATTTGTAGAAGTTAAATACAACAACATGCAGTTAGTCGAGTCCTTCAGATACTTGAGTAACTTAAAGGCTGGTATAAATTTAAATAAAGAAAAATTTCGGTCCATTACCAAGATTTCATAAGCAAGATTGTTTAATAAGACCATATTCAGAATGTAAATATTTTCTTTCCTGAGAAAAAGTTTTCGTTTCTTTTAAATAAAAAATATTCAACTTCTACTGTGCAACATATACTAACTGTGATGCGATTCTTTGTATTTTGTCGAATAGTTACTAACATCTCGGGGGCGTAATACTTGCGTTACACACTGCCCAATGAAAATCATTCAGAAAACAACTTTCAGTTGTTATTATATTTTTTACCGCTGAAAAAATTTAGTGTCCGATGCTTTAAATAAATCAATTTGTTTTGTATTTAGCTCCAATCAACATTTGGCAGGTTAACTTGTATACATAATGCAATTGTATGTGTTTAAACGCTGGAGTTGTATCAAAAAAAAATGCTTTAATTAATACCTCTAGCGAAACAAAAGTTTGGACTTTTCAGTGCAATACCTAAGGTTAAGACTTCAGTTACAATCTTGTTGAGTAAAATCGGACTTGGAAGTCGATTCCCACTACCCCCACTTACCTATTTCGTTTTTCGAATTTTTTCGAATTACATCCCAAAAAAGGCCAAAGATGGGAATCAACGTTTCCGAACTTTCTAGAACTTACAGCTCGCTTACTGTAAGAGATAGAAAATCGTGGTAATTTTTAATGGATCCAGCGTATCTTAGGCTTGCCCTAGAAGGTGCTACCTAGAAGGTCAAGCATTGTTCCAGAATTGTTTAATTGTTCGTAAAATATGAAGTAAGTTTATTGAAATAGTTGTAATAGTTTGTTATTTAAAAAACGACGAATGAAGTTAGGTACTATAAAAATAACAAAACTAAACAATTATCATTTAGTTTTTCGTGTATTCATTGCAGTTTCTTTCTTATCGTGTTACAATAATAATAGCGCAAAAATAACTAAAGTATCTTATAATAACAAACCTATAGTTTCAATATACAATTCTCCTTTATTAAGTGTAGGCCTTACAGGCAAGAGACAGGGATCAGAAGAACAAAATAGTTTGTTGAAGACATTTTGTTTAATTGCGGATATGGAACATTACAATCTACAACTTTTATGATCTTGATTTTTAGCTTCTTGCGCCTCTTCTGAAATTTGATCAATTGATTCAGTAAAACAACAATTTCTCAATGTATGATCATTTTCTCCAGAGAAGTTGGTATATAATACCAGTTGTACTTCTCGACATACAATTCTGTAGTTTTGTTGTAAGCAAATCTCCGAATTAATTCTTCATCGACATCTGTAATAT
Source organism: Oryctes rhinoceros (assembly GCA_020654165.1). Taxonomy (NCBI): domain Eukaryota; kingdom Metazoa; phylum Arthropoda; class Insecta; order Coleoptera; family Scarabaeidae; genus Oryctes; species Oryctes rhinoceros. Next base: position 14,855 of record JAIOKQ010000152.1, read on the forward strand.
CAAATGTACAGAACGAATTTCAGAAAACCATTCCGGCTATGTGTTTCCTTCCTGTTCCTTGTCGGAGGTTGGTCTATTATAATTCCAACCTCATTCCCAAATATTTCTTGAATACATTTTTTTGTTGTTGTTTTTCTTTCCATCTGGTGGTTGCTTAAAACAGCGCGATAGATTATAAAAATATAGTTAGCAAAATGCAAAGCGACGCATTTCTTTATCTTAATTATGAACAGCTCTATTTGCATTAGATATTAGATGCATTTGTTTTGGTTAGTTATAGCAACAACAATAGTAATCTATAATAACGATACTTTATAGGCAAACAAGATATCAGGGAAAACGCGGCTTTCTCTGTAAGGGCAGGATATTTTTGACAAGTAAATTGTTCGTTGAATGCATAATGCTATAAGCCAAATTTCGTAATTCTTTACATTTTAAACATAACTTATGTTTCATGATTCTATTTGAGAAATGAACGGGAGTACCCCATGTAATTAGCTTCAATAGTTTTTGTGTTAGCCTCGACTCAAGCTTTAACGATCTGTAACATTGAGCCCTGTTTATTAACAGTCTCATAACTGCACTTGCTTTAAAAAGGATGAAAATTTGGAATACATTCATTTTAGAATTTGAAACGATAAACATTGAATACAACTAATTACTCTCAAAAAAGTAGTTTTTGGTCAGGAAAACATTTCATTCTGTCTGTTCATTATTCATTATTAGAGAGGACAAAAGCGAATGAAATCATACCTGTTTTGCAGCTACTAGACAGACTTGTGTTTTGTCGACTCTCCGGGACACCAGTAGACAACACGAATCCATCCTCATGACTCATGAGGCTAATCAACACGAGTCTCTCTAGTCGCTGCAAAAAAGGAATAATTCCACCTGCCTTTGTCATCTCTACTCATTACACAAGTACATCATAATTCATTTAAGTGATGATAAATTATAAATTATTAATAATCATTTATAGATCCCGTTAATCGTTTTAATTCTTGAAATATTTGAAATATAGGTTTTAAGTAGGCGTTGATGTAGGCGACAAACCATTTTTCGAAAATGATGTATTACAAAAAAAAAAAAAAAAACAGCTTCTGTACTATGATTTCGCACATTCTTAATCCTATTTATTTTATTGGCGATTAAAGATAATACCAGCTATAAATAAGATGCTTATAATCACTACCATGCGTATGTTTACAATTGAATTGAATTTGTAGATATAAGCTTTATTTCAATCTTAAATAGTGAATTTATTTTGTTATACTCATTGTAAAATGAAAGGCAAGGCTACAATAATTGTATATTGACCCTAACGCACTACTATTTTTAGACCTGTGATTACCCTATATAAAAGATATTCAACTGAATTATTAGCAGAATATAGTTTCAATTATTATTTAACAATAAAAATTAGTGATTTGCAAAACTGCTTTGTTTGCGTTGGCTCTTGGGTAGTAGTTAGTTTAAAAGCGCGTCTGCTTTTTGGAGCAGTTACAAAGATGCGTTGAACTGACAGAGTTCTAAAATTTTGCTGTTATTCACCATAATTTACTGTATACAAAAATTTTACGTTACTTACTATGCAAAAATCACTCGACATTTACGGGATGTCACAGATGACGTCACTTGAGATTCATACTAGACATTCTAAATACAAGGAGAACAAGGAGAGAAAAACTTTCGAAATTGATCACTAGATGATATTTGCTCTATATTTCAATTTGAGTGTCTTAATCGTTGACATTTAGGAAAACAGTCGACCGGTTTCAAAGAAATCGATTTAGTGAAAACATGTGGCTTAACTCAACAACAATGAAAAAAAAAACAATTCTGCCTTTAACAATGAAGCGCCATCTAATACCTAAGGCTATGGCTAGTTTGCAGAATTTAAGCGTGGACGTACTAGTGCCATCGACGAATTTCGTGAAGGTTGTCCATCAACTGTTGTTGTTCCAGTAAACATCAATGCTGTGCTTTAACCAAAACTTAAAAATGGCTCGTACGAGTTATAAAAAATCTTTAAAAAATTCAATCGGGGTATACAGTATCGTAACAGGTGACAAATCAGAAAAAAAAAATAGTACGAAGCGAATCAAAACCAACAAAAGCCGTTCGTTCGCGAACCGCTTAACAAAGATTATTTTTCAGTAAAACTGGGCGCGTTGCTACCATTGCTCTTGAGGATCGAAAAAGAGTAAACGCCGATTGGTATTACAACAATTTGTTTGCTTGAAGTCTTCGATGAAACCAGAAAAAACAGTAGATAACGCATCATCCTACGCCATCTCTCATACAGCACATTGAACAATCGATTATCTAATGGAGAATAACTCATATAACAATAAGAATGACTCATTGTTCGTACTCACCTCACTTATCACTAAAGTCCACCACTTTCCGTGCGTTTCACAGTGGTCGCTTGGGTGTTCGATTTGTAATATATGCGCAAGCGATCTTATGGCAATAGTAACGCATCCAGTAGGAGGTATGCGTTTGGCGGCTTATTGAAAAATGTAATGTGGTGCATGTACGTAGTAAAATGTCGTCGATAAGTGGATCAAGGGAAAACGACCATTGTCAGAAAAAGCGAATGAGTTTTCCAGCTTCAATATACAATGGCGCAAAAATAACACGCTTAATTTGGGATGTATCTTTCAAAAATACATCGCAAAAACCGCAAACCACAATAATAACAAGACAGGTGTATATCGGGAACGGTTAGTGTATGATTTATCTGTAATTATGTTTGTGTGTAATTTACCGTTTACTTTATTAAGCAACGAATCATTTCATTTTGAAAGAAATACATCAGTCCTATATTATCTAATGCGATGGCACGTAAAATGGGACAACATCAAACATCATCTACAATTTTAGCAGCACCCAAACGAATGTAATGTATTGCCGAAAAAATTTCAGACGTGGTATTAATACCACGTCTTTTTTTTTTGGCATAGTAAGCGATTTTCGACACCGGAAGAGGTCGTTGAAGCAATTGAAAAGCATGTTTCTGAGATTCTCACTTCAGATTGGAATAAGTGTTTCGACAACTGGTTTCTTCGAATGCAAAAGTGTTTCAAACTTAAAGGCGAATATTTGAGAATTATATTGAGAAGCAATAAAGTGTATTTTTTTGCCGATAAAATATCTGTTTCTTCCTTTCTTCGAAAATGTTTACGGTTGCCATTGTAGACGCAAAGCATGTCAATGATAGTGTAAAAATGACGTGATCCGGGCTATGACATTTTCACCTTAAAAAACGCTATAATATTTGCTACAACCCAAATCGGATCAAAAGCTGATGTCTTCTGGACCTTTCGAATTGTGATGACGAATGGCGGACGTAATCTGGTTATTTGGGAATGGTAGAAAGTAAGAACATTTAACAATGCCGTTTATTTTTCTCCCTAATTTTAAACGAATTTCCTTCTATATCCACGAAATCCTATTTATATGACGTTCGAAACCGAAATGCATGGTTTTGATAAGCATTCCTCTCAGATTATGTTCAAATTCGTAAATATAATTTGTCACATTTCAAAAAATGACAAAGAAGTTAATGGTTTTTATGAATTCTGCATATCTCTATTCGCAAAAGTAATTTTTGGAAAGCATTCGAGAATGTCTTTGACTTGAAACATAATTCGTTTCTCTTTATTACATTAAATACCTCAATGAACTTTTTGAAAAAATACAGCACAATCCTTATCATATCAGAAACCGTTTTCGTAGGTATTGAAACTACAATTCGTTTTCTAATTAGATTTTCCTTATTTTCGATTTCAGGTGAGGCATCCCAGGGCGTCGAGCGGTTCACGAGAATTTAAAGAAGCCACCAAACAAGATGCCTACAATCATCTGCAAAAGGAATTGAACAAGTTAGTGGATTCGGCCCCAGAAAACCGAAAAAGGCACATGAGAGAAGAATTTACCGGATTCGCATCGTTATTTACGCGATTTCTGGAGGAGCAGGGTCCTTCAGTTGAATGGGATAGGATCGAAAAATTACCGAACGATGCCGTGAGAGATTATAAGACTTTGGAAACCCCGACTACCGACGTGGTGCATAGTATGCTTCAAAAATTGGTAGTCGTTAAGTTAAATGGTGGTTTAGGTACTTCTATGGGCTGCCATGGTCCTAAATCAGTTATAGCGGTCAGAAACGATTTGACATTTTTGGATCTCACCGTTCAACAAATCGAAGTGAGTACCTATTTTATTTATTAAAGATTTATCAAATCGATCTACACACGGTTATTGTTGATACATATGCTTTGTTAGATGATATAGTTACTAGGGTAAATTGTCATTTATATCGGTGTAATTTATTTCCTGATTTTTTTTATTGAAAAAGACGCTAATTCCCACAAAATTTTAAATCAAATGAAAAAGAACGCCATCTGACGAACAGAAATCAACCAAGTCTCTTTATTTTTAATGATATCTAACAACATTGCTATTAAAGCATCCATTAAATACGAATGCTGGAAAGGAATCAAACGCATATAGGGCGGGGAAAAGTAACTTTAAAAACCTCGAGGAATGGCAGAGGGAACCAGGGTTGACATTTTTACATTTTAAAATCAAAATCATGTAATTTCTCTGCCGGAAATAAAAGTTCTTTTAAAATTATACAGTTTAAAAAATTCTCATTGCTTAACTACTACAAGTGTTTGACTTAAATGAAATGGCGCACATGCCTTTGGCGTACGGGGTTGCAGGAGATTCTGCGGACACGAAAAAATGATGACGAATGCATCTAAGAAGAGTTGTTCCTACTCATCCGGCGTTTGCGAGAAGAAGGTATCTTTCAAAGTACATAAACTCCTTCATCTGTACAAAACTCGAGCTCTATTTCCAGCTGACTTTCTAGTTAGGGTACAATTTGCTCGATACTGTCTTCATCGATCAGGCTTCATTTTCAAAAGAGAATCTTCAATAGTCGTAATAACCAATACACTGGCCGAAAACAATCCTTACAGGATGCTTGTTCAGACGATTTTCTAACTGACTCCTATCTGTTTCCACCTCTATTAAATACACAGAATTATCTAATATTTCTTCGGAAAGTTCTTACGCGTGCGCGGAGATATATGGTTTCTGCAGGATAGCGTTCCTGCACATTCTGCTTATAGCGTACGACAACATTTGGTGAGAGTCGAGTCGTAAGAGCTGGATCCGTTTCCTTGATTAGTGCTCTGGGAGTACGTGAGAGACTTAGTTTATTCAACACCAATCGAGTCAAGGGAAGAACTAGTTGCCTGCATTGTCGAAATGGCAGAAAGTAGGCTTACGAATAACTTGCTGCAGCCTTTATCGAGGACGAACCAGTTTAGCACGAGGCAATTTAAGCGACTTTATTACGTGGTAAAGAGTTCCAAATTACGCGAGGCGAACACCCCGGGGCATCTTTGATGCACGACCAAAAACTGACTGGTATCGGCTCGGCCGATACAGCAGTCATCGCGTACAAGCGTATAGCGAGACAAATCTGATGTGTTTTAGATAGACACTTAAAGTATTTCAATGAAGCTTATGATCCGGTGGACTATTCTTCAATAGAGTTTCAAGGTGGGAATTTTAAACCGTTTCTTCTATAAGCATTAAGCACGTTAAATTATACATTTAACAGTAGTCCTGTATTAATTTAATATTACAATAAAATCATAGATAATATAATTTGCAGCGTTGCACAATTTCAAAAATTCTACATTTTTGACTTGTTGTTCCCAAGGTAAAAATGCTTTTTGATTCTTTCTATCGCTACTTAAATTTGTTAAAAGGACGTCTGTACTTAAAGATATAAAAGTTTAATTTTGCTATTCTCATTCCGTGGTAACATCATTAGTAATGATTCATTACTTTGCAAACTGATATTCTAGATTATACAGATGTTCACTTGTGCAGTTGACACCGTCGACGATACGGACGAAATTTCTTTTTTATATTCGTATGTCCATTACTCGATCCCTTTGTGCATTTAAAGGGATCCGGATTTTAACATTATCGGGGTTAACTTCGTTTAATTTTTCTATGTTGAAATGCGCGTACTTTTAGTGACTACGACGCACAGAATAGGTAGAAAAAGAAAATCCGCTGAGTGAAATGTCTTCTTCTGGGCCGATATCTTACAAATGAGGAAAGAATCATATGTCTATAATTTTTTGATTAAAATTATTCTGCGTAAATGTTATTACAACTTAGAAATTGAATAAAAAAAAAAGCGAATACTAAAGATACATAAAACGGGGTGTCAATTTTCGGAGAGCGTTTTTTAAACAATTTTTCAGTAGGCTGCTGAAAAAATGTGTACCATGCCACCATTTAAGGAATAAATCTATTCCTTAAACTCTGATCATGTGCTTGCTAAATTGGTAGAGAATGTATATAGTAAAACGATGGTCACTTCAAGTGGATGCAATAAACATAATGTTTACACATTAGTTTTAGTAAATATCTTTAGCGAAACAAAGTTTATAATGTCCTCTATGTTTTTAAGAGAAGAATTTATTAAAATATGTTGAGAAGAATGAAACACGATTTCCGAAATGTTCCCAAAAGCTCCAAAAAATGCTTAATCGAATAAAAGTCAGTTACTTTACACCAGTTATACAATTACACAGTTATACCGGACAGTTAAACATAAGAATATCTTCAACAATAACAAGCAATAAAATAACAAGAAAAGCAACTGGGATAAGAAATGGTCAAATTGAAACATCTGCATACACATCCACATGTAAGCGGGTGAAATCATACATTTGCTGCAGCGAGTAGACGGTGTCTATCCGTCTCATGAGAAAGGGTTGATGTTGCCTATTGGTTTCCTCGGGAGACGACAAAAGACGAGCCTGTCTAGTCGCTGCAAGACAGGAATGATTTCACTCGCTTTTATACATGTATCATTCTAGAATTCCTGTCGTGCTGCTGCCTTTCTGTTGCCGCTGCAGCATACCTTGTCGATCATCAGCAATGTATTTTTTTTTTGGCAATAGCAATACTGCATCAGTTTTTATAAAGTTTGCTTTATAATTAATGTAGTTGCTTTATAAGCAACGGTGTCGCCCTGTCTCTTAAGAACAAAGCAAGGAATTTGAATGTGCTCGATTCGGATTTGAGGCTCATATACAGGGATGTGCGAAGACGGCACAAAGTACATTATCTTAATCGAAACTTTCTATCAATTGCTACTAAATGCAATCTGTGTGATACGTTGCATGTCACCTGCATAAGATTATTGCTGACAAGCAATACACGCATCTTTATAAAATATTTCCGATTGACTGGCACACTGACACGGCTTATCCATCGTTGACCGATCTTTCTCGTCGTAAACTGCCAGTGTGTGCAATTCCTTGCCAAATAAAATTAAGATTTTTTTTCAGCCGTACACACAGAATTAATGTTAAGTTAGTTAGTTAGACTGCTGTTTATTTTCACATTGCATTCTATTCTTTTTTTTATTTCAAAGTGTTTAGGAATACGCATTTGGAGTATTCTTTATTATTATTGTAAACGTATTTACCTCTATGTACGTACTTGTATTGGAAATAAACTTATAATTATCTGATTCAAAATGAAAAAGAAGTAGTACATGTATGGTGTCTAGATCTAAGTAAACAAAAAAGAAGCAAATACATATTACATGCACATACAAGTAGGCCAGAAGGCATTATATACAGTCTTATTCGGATATAGTACGAAAAAAAAGTAGGTGAAAGAAACGCATGAGTAATGCCTAAATACAAAATATTATGGTTCTATGTGCACGTAGTAACGAGAAAATGATTTTTCTTTATTCGAGTCCGACTCTGTCTTAGTTAACATATGGGAATCACCGGCAGTCGCTGAAGCAGCGTTCGGATATCCATTTAGTATGCACATAGCATTCACCGTCATTACACGCAATTGCAATGGCATCCTATACGAATATCGAATACACCGATATGATTTTGATTTATGGCGAAACAGGACAAAATAGTCTTGCGGCAGAAAATTTGTACGCGGAACGGTTTCCCAATCGGCGGCATCCATCATCCGAGACAATTGTGAGAACCGTGTATCGACTTCGAGAAACAGGATCAGTAATTCCACGTTTCGAAGGTCGTGGCCGTCATATATCACGTAGAGTTCAGCAAGCAGAAGAGCATATTTTAAACATCGTTGAGGCGGAACCAGGCATAAGTACTACAACTTTAGCCCAGCAAGTAAATGTGTCCCAAACGACGGAGCACCCGCGCATAGTAGTCGAGTAATTCAAGCATTTTTGAACCAAAGATTTCCACAATGGATTGGACGTGGAAGTCGTACTCCATGGCCACCTCGTAGTCCCGATCTAAATCCATTAGACTTTTTTCTGTGGGGATACATGAAAAGATTGGTATATCATCGTCGCCCTGATATTGAAAATGTCGAAGATCTGCGAAATCGCATTTATGTTGCAGCTCAACGCATTCGCGAAGACATGGTAAATTTTACTCGTGTGCATAATAACTTTCGTCGCCGAATTGATGCCTGTATTAGAACTCACGGTGGACATTTCAACATTTTTTACATGAATAAATTATTTTGTCCTGTTTCGCCTAGATCGGTCCTTGTTAGGATCACCACAAATTTCATAAAAAGAAAAAGAATGTATAACTACAAATAACTCAAAACCCGACATTTCGGATGCATTAACTTTAAACATTAAGAACGCAAATCATATGGTTATCGGCATATTCAATGTAAACACATAAACACTTCGACATCAGCTGTACGACAGACTAATGCATTTCAATAGACTATTCACTATTCATAGCATCTACAATGCTTTATCGCTTTTTATTTGCATCTGGGTTAACTTTGATTCATCAGCGGTATTTGTATAATATAGGAGAAACAAAGATATGGACCGGCTTTACCTGCATTTTGGGCCCTAAAATTTGAACAAAATGTATATGTTACAAATAAATTTCTTTTTAGATTTTCAGTAACACATTGATAGGTAGTCTTCAGATTTCGGTAGCTTAAGTGCTATTTACAGGTAACCCTGTATAATTGAAATACAGAAATGTCCTATGAATAACTACCGACAACACGCTCTCAAGAAGCAGCCGCATGCAGCGATGCTTGATTTCATTAGAAACGTATGTGCAATAGTATTGCTAATGTTAAAATAAAGGATATGCTGTTTTAAACGTAGTACCTTTAGGAAAAAAGCGAAACAAACAGAATAGTCTTATGCTTCGCTATATGAAACCATCTTAAAGCAGCAACCATGTGCGACACATGATCGAATTTTTTAATTACGTATAACGTACAACTTTAACAACAATAGGAGCGGCACATCTAAATTTTTAAAATCTTTCCATATATTTATTAGTGCGTTGAATCCAGTAGTCAAGATAAATCTTCGTCTTGTAAATAGTATACAGATGTTCCATTTAAAAGACCAAATTTTATCGTATCTTCATCGAATATATCTATCATCGAATACTTGTCATATTTGGGCATAATTTTATGTAGCATAGAACTTGTCTCCTTGTGATTTTTTTTGTCAAAACCTTTCTGTCAATTAGGCCGGAAAGGAATTATCTCATGACTACACGCTAAGTGAAGACACTTGTTGAATGTTATACATCATTTAAATTTATGGGAAGTCCTTATGGAATTATTTTCAAATGTTATGTGATGCCATTACCATTGCTTAAAATGGTTGTCTCAAACCATTCTTTTTCTTTTCGCATAATGCAATTAATACTTCACAAATTCTAATTGGTTTCTTATCTATTTCAGCATTTAAATAAAACCTATAAAGTAAACGTTCCGCTGGTCCTAATGAATTCTTTCAATACAGATGCCGACACAGAGCAGGTGGTTAGAAAGTACAAAAAATTACAAATCGAAATTCATACGTTCAATCAATCGTGCTATCCACGAATCAATAGGGAGACGCTAATGCCAATTGCGAAAAATGCCAATGTGGAGGCCGACCTAGAAGCATGGTATCCACCCGGTCACGGGGATTTCTATCAAAGCTTTCACAATTCCGGATTACTGAAGAAATTCATAGGCGAAGGAAGAGAGTATTGTTTCATATCTAACATTGACAATTTGGGCGCCACTGTCGACTTGAGTATTTTAAATCTACTTTTGAATCCAAAGCATAGTGAGAAACACGAATTTGTTATGGAAGTAACGGATAAAACTAGAGCCGACGTTAAGGTAATATATATATTTTTTTTTTTAATAACAGAAATAACTTTTTTACATGAATTTGCTTTTTTTGCTTAGGGTGGTACGCTTATCCACTATGAAAACAAATTACGTCTACTGGAAATTGCCCAAGTTCCTAAAGAGCACATCGACGATTTTAAATCTGTCAAGACATTTAAGTTTTTCAATACCAACAACTTATGGGCGAAATTAGACGGTAAGTTGTGTTACTCTTTGGAAAATGTACATATTTTTATTATTAATAGTGCTGTACAACAAACAAGGAGATCATTTTGTTGTATTGGATCGCCTTGTTAAATTTGAAGAAGTCGTTTAGTGTTACATGGTATCGTATTAAGTGCTTGCTGTAAATTATGATTTCTCAGAAAAATGTGACGTGTACAGCAAAATCTTAGGCTGCAAAGTTGAATGGATAAATATTAATAAATATTACGGCATATATCGCCATATTTATTCATTGACAAATAACGTAGTAACGAAAGTATAACATTTAACAAATCATGAAATAAAAAAAATACGAAGGAAAACACAAAAGCAATACGACAAATATAAATAACGGCGAAGTAAGTGATAAGCATGAAAGCAATAAGAAGGAGAGGTGTAGACTGGTACGGCGAAGAATGTGAAGAAGTTAGGAACGACCTAAGACAACTTTATAAAAAGATCAAAAATAGTACAACAGGAAATAAAATAAGTGGTATGAAAATTAAAGATAGTAAAACAGAACACGACCCCCAACTTATTGACAATATACGGAAGGAGTACTACCAACAGATGCTAAATGAAGAATATGAGAAATGAAGGAAATACTAACAGAAGAAGAAAATAATGAAGTCCAATATCCCACAAAAATGGAGATATAGGCAGAAATAAGAACATTTCGAAATGGCAAAGCCCCGGGAAGTAGAACTGCTAAGATATGGAGGACAGCAACAAACTAAACACATCTGTTAATTCGTTCAACATATATGAATTCAAAATTAAATTCCAAATGAACGGAACACACACACGAATCTACAAAAAATGAGACAAAGAGAGATGCGAAAACTATAGAGTTATAATTCTACTAAATATAGCATAGCATTTGATACCTTAAAAAGAGAAAATAATGAAAGAGTTAGAAATCTTAAAAGTACAAAAAAAAAAAACTAAAAAAGTTAGCAGACGTAGTATTAAAAGAAACTAACGTCAAAGTCCAATTCCAAGAACCAGAAACAGAGAAGACGGAGGCTCTATAAGAGAGGCGAAACTACGCGATGAAAATATCAGTCAGAACTCAGTGCAAGCAGCGGCATAAGTTGAAGATGTAGCAATAATAGCGAACATTAAAAAATATCTAATAAAGGCAGTTGACCGAATAGAAAAAAGAAGAATGGGATACAGATTAATAATTAAAAAGAAAAAGACAAAATATATGAAAATTGGAAAGGAAGCAGAAGAGAAAAAAAGTAATTTAAAAACGCAACAATATTACGACGTTCAACTACTTAGGAGTAACAATAAGGGAAGAAGCAAAAGATAGGATAAGAGAAGGTATTCAAAACGACATACGAAAGAAATAAGACATAATAAGATAGTCATTGCGTATGGAACGGAAGTGATAACAAGAGAGGGAGAAAAGATTAAAGAAAAACAAATAAATAGAATAGTACATAAAGCCAACTGAAATAATCAGAAGGGTGACACAATGGATCTCATTATGGCCAAGAAGAAAGGACAAGTCGAAGAAGACAGATTGCTGGGACAGAAAGGAATGTAGGGAGATGGTAAACGCAGTGAAGACTAGCATCAAACTATAAAAAAAATTTAAAGAGAAAGAAAGGAAAAACGAGGATCTTATTATACGATTTTAAAAAACGCGCTAAACGTTAGCTATAAACCGAAGGATTGGACGGCCCGATGATGATGAATGTCTCAAGTAGCATGTAACGTTTTTAAAACGTTAGTAGAAAGGTCTTTCGAGCGTAAGCGGTTGACACACGACTCCAACGAAAATTATACAAATTAACAACAAACAATGGTACTCTACGCTATGACGTTGTGACCAACCTCAAGTGGTGAATAATGGTAGCAAGAGATTTTTACATATCGCTGCCATTTACGTGGTTTATCAGTCGGTAATTCTTGTGTTAGTATAAAAGCTGCAGACGCTACAGCCGGATGTTCATTATGTGATTCGTTTAGGTGTGTTGCTTCTTGCGCTTTGTAATGTATACAAGGTTTTATACAACTCGAAGAAATTCTTACTCAAATGAGTAATTTTGTAGTGCAACAAACAAGGTGTATTTCATTTTCATGGGTGTTCCTCGAGCGTTTTTGCTAATACAAGAATTATCGACTGTTAGAAAATCACATTGGAAACGTTTTAGACTGAATTACTGACATCAAACGAATGGAAAAATGCGTAATTATGTCAGATAATTACTTCTTCAACTATTTTTCGTAAAACTAATTAATAGCTTTAGCATTGATGTTTCCTGCTCTGTACTCGCGTTGTATATTAATATACATACATACATACATACATACGTACAATAATGTTCAAACGACTACGGATATATAGAGAGAGGGGAACAGGAGTGGGGAGTCCACATCAAATGATGTCACTCTTGATCATGATCACTTGATGTCAGGCTCGCGAGGTTAGTGTAATATTTTGATGATAGTCATGTTCCCACCCGTATTCCCCGTTTCGTATATATTCGTAGTAGCGTGCGCAGTATTGTATATTCAATATTTTGTATAACAGTAAAACTAACAAACTTTCAGGAAGTACAGAAAATTTAAAACTATGAGTTTTACGAGAGTCAAATGATTTAGTCTTGTACTTAAGGGTTTTTGTAGGTACAAATTATACATACAAAGAAAAGTAATGAACATATGTTGTTAAACGATATTTTGTATAGAGTATTTTCAATAAGCGACTAAAATAGTGTATTAAATAATTTCATAACGTACGAGTGTAAATGTAAAACATACCTAGATGGTCGCAGTGAATGGTTCTGCTTTTTTATATATTACATCTTTTTTTTCGTTTTCAGCTATTGATAGAGTATTGGAGCAAAACAGATTAAGTCTCGAAATTATCGTAAATAACAAATCATTAGGGAACGGACTTAACATCATACAACTAGAGACCGCCGTAGGAGCCGCAATGAAATCTTTTGAAGGGGGTATTGGTATCAACGTACCAAGGGCTCGTTTCCTTCCAGTAAAGAAAACATCAGATCTTTTACTCGTGATGAGTAACTTGTACAGTTTAAAGAACGGTTCGCTGATTATGTCACCACAAAGAATGTTCCCGACGACGCCGCTAGTAAAATTGGGCGACAATCATTTTTCTAAAGTGCAAGAATTCCTGCGCAGGTTCGCTAATATACCAGATTTAATAGAACTAGACCATTTAACCGTATCCGGTGATGTAACGTTTGGAAGAGGAGTTTCTTTAAAGGTAAAGTTAGTGAGATTTAGAGAGATCTATTCCATGCATTTTTTTTTATGTTACAGGGCACTGTTATTATTATCGCCAATCACGGCGACAGAATTGATATTCCAAGTGGAGCTCTATTAGAAAACAAGATTGTATCAGGGAACATGAGAATCCTAGATCATTAAAATAGGTTGCTAATCAAAAATACGTGTTCTGTAAATCAATAAAATTGATTTCCAAATCTAGCCGGACTAGCGGTTGAAGTGATTGTTAGATTCTGTATATTTAATGTTTTTTTTTCTTCGTTTTGAATGTGATTCTATAAGCATGCCATAAAATTGCATCTCGTGATTAAATTTTGTAGTAAAATCGTTACGAATAAAATTTCTGTTTGTTACATCCTGTTTTATTCTTTTTGAATCGTACAAAATTTACTTTATTAATTTTAATAATAAGGAAACAAAATTTGTAACTATAACTAACATATATAAACAAACAACAACGAAACTTGTTTATCTTATACAGGCGGATGAATTGGCGCATGTATACTTGTATAACAATTTTCGAACATGTTGAAAAGTGTAATTACTGCTAATACTGCAATCGATAGTGTGACGATGAAGTATGTTTCTTTGATGAAACGTTTCCTGAAATCAAACAAAAATCAATTAAACAATTATATCGTTTTTGCATTAGGGAGGGGGAAAGGGATGTTCCGAATGTAACAAGATTATCGATTAATAGAATGTAACGTTTTGATATATGTCATAAAATTAAGAATATAAACACGAATAGGGAAAGTTGGGACAGAATATGATGTTTTGACAATAGATATGGATATTGTGCGTCTGTCGATGACATGCACCGTACTGTGATGCGGTCGTCATGTTGTTTCTACGTGTACATTTATTTGTTTCGAAGGAAAAAGAAATTCGGGATGAAAATACATTTATTGATCATTTTCTAAGTACTACTTAAATACTATTCTTTTTTCTGTTTACCTATAAATGCTAATAAAGTAGTTGTTCTTAAGATCACTTTTTTCTATCAATTTCCCCGTCCGTCCCCGTTCCGCCCCAGGTTCTCCCACTGTTCCACTACGAAATATGAGCAGACATTGATGCTACGTATGTATGTTTCTCGAGTTGAATGGGTATTGTAAAAGAATGGGACCATAAAACAAAACGATCAATAGGAGAACGCGCTTTAGGAAAGTTTGGGAATCGCTGCTCTAATTATAAGCGAGAGATGTCGCGCTGTATTCCCAGTAAATCGATTAAAATACCTTTTTCCATTTTTTTTTGAGCTCAACTGACAGAGCGAATTCAGCTTTGTTAGAAGCGACACTTTTGTTCTTTTTATCTGTGTTTTATTTTATTTTCATCATAGTTTAGTTGCCGTTAAAATATTTTATTTTTATACAAAGAACAACTTCTGCTATGGTCTGCATGTCAGTTGAATTGAATGATGTTATATTAATAAAAATATGCTTTACAATGAAAATGACTTACATACTAGTCTTGACCTAACGCATGTCGATTCGAGTCCTTCGTGGTCAGTGTCTTAACTTAATAGAAGCTAATTTTGTTAATAGAAATAATTACAAAACTTACATTGTTACTTTTTATTTCGAAATCAGAAATTTGCTTAATTGTCTCATATTTATATGCGAAGATCATAATAAAACCTAGACAAAAAAATTGACGAGAGGCATCAGTTTCGAAGAATACGTAGAGCTCTATTCAATTGTTAAGTGTAATGCAACACATAAATGAAACTAGGCAGAGTATTAAATTAGAAAACCTCAAATTAATTAAGAACGTAACGCAACGATAATTAAGCTCTTATGAGACTATTTATATGAGAGAGAATAAAATTCTGTTAAACCGAGAGGAAAGATTTCTTAGGCACTCGGCCACTTCCTCCTTTGGTTTTATCCTTATCTAACATCATTTTGTCCCCCGATTGACAATAGACACCCACGAAATTCCGAAACATATGTTCGG
The DNA here is from genome assembly GCA_020654165.1 of Oryctes rhinoceros. NCBI lineage: Eukaryota > Metazoa > Arthropoda > Insecta > Coleoptera > Scarabaeidae > Oryctes > Oryctes rhinoceros. Next base: position 30,518 of record JAIOKQ010000152.1, read on the forward strand.
ATTTATTAAATATTTTATGTGGTGCGGCGTGTTAATACCTTAGTGTTGGAAACAGAAAGTTGAAGCGATCAATCAGAGCTGCTACAATGAAATTTCTTTAAAACTCTAAAAAGTATGTTCCGTATCGCAATAAAATATTATTTTTTGAAGTAAAATAAGCATACCTTTCTCTCTTAGGAAATGAAGGCAAGTCCTCTTCTTCCTTGCTATCTTCTGAGCTTTGTTTAACAATCGGAATCTCAGTTTCGGTGCAAATCGTTTCGAGAGATCTAAATGTATGATTCGTTACTTATTATTCACGAACTATTAGCCCTAACTAACAACTATATGTTGGCATGGTTATTTTTTTTTTCAAAAATTTGGCACCACAAGAAATATTTCGAGATCGGTGAAATGTTTTATATTTTAATTGGAAATTGCATGAAAATGCCGCAAATAACTAAACGTTGAGACGATGAGGGAAATGTTATCGATCATGCAAAACAAAATTGAAGACTCTCTTTAAGTAAATAACATTGTAAGGGAAGTTACGACTCTTTGCAATCAACGTAATGGTTTTTTCATGTGTCCCAAGAGTGTTGTCGGAGAAAGTATACATAAAACTTAACTCGGATTTGACAAGATATCAATTTAAAAATATATATGTAAGCACATAAGTAAATTACATAAATAATTTATCTAGGTTACAGAAAGGCCTCTGCTGGTCAGAAGAGAAATTTGCTGATTTGGGTAAGATCAAAAGCAAATAAGATTTTGACGATTAGGAGAAAATGACCTACAGTAATGAGTGTAATAAATTTGACGTCTGTGTTGAAGATAAGCAAACATGAGCGTCTCATAAGAATCGATGATATGGGATTGTATGTCACGGCCAATTGAAATTGAGGATTATAAACTAGATGGCACCTTCTATTATACCGCATTTGCAACTAAACAATATGATTTACCCAACGGAATTAGCCCGAAGTTGCGTCAGAAAATTAGAATAAATTCGAGACACGTTTATTCTTGGCATATGTATTCAAGCGGTTATCAACTCAAAAGGAGACACTACGAATTACTAGAGTTATTAATTATATTAACTTACTTTTCCATCCCAACCATTTGTTCTTTTTTATTATTTAATTACTTATTGTTGTAGTTTAAACTATATTTTTCTTGTTTTCATAATAAATTTGATTCTTTTAAAGTATGATTGGGCACTCTTTTAAGAACGTGTTAACATTCATAAAATAATGCATTGTATCCCAACATATAATTGTTAGGGCTCGTAGAACCGGTCTTACTGCTTTATGGACAGGCACGGGTTCGGTAGGTTGTCGACGCGTTGTCTCAGTCGTGCTACGTAATTTATCATCAGTTCTACTGCTTTGCTGAGTTTCTCTTGTTGCATCAGCGAGCCGAACTGCTCGGCCGATATGGAGACTTGTGTGCAGAGCCTGAGAACCTGTTCTAACTGCGACGAAACGTCGACGTCCTTCGCGTATTTCTCGAGATGTATCGACAGAGTCGAGATTTTCTCTCCCAACGCGCGTTCCCTTTCCCGCAGACGAATCCTTTGCACCTTGCATCTTTGGGGAACCGATTTTTTGTCTATGGTATACGCTAGTACGAGGGCTGTAAATTTTTCTTCCATTTCCACAGGAGAAAAACTGTTCAATCTAAAACAATATAAGAATGTTCATTAGATCGTGTTGAAGTGAAATTAACAAAAAAATAAATTATTAGGATTCTCAATGTTATTCATATTCAGAATTTGCCAAATACCTTACGAGATTTCCTGTTAAACCAAGATTTTCCAGAACGTCAGTATTAAGATTTGGGGAAGTCTCTTGTTCAATCAAGCCCTAGAAGCGTCAAACAAATACATTTTATTACAATAGTGTTAACTAATAGTTGGTTAAAATTAAGCAGAAACTTAAGAACTGTAAAGTTATTCAAGGCAGATAACGTACTGTTAGATTGTTTAGAAATAAATGTAGGCTTTGGTAAGTAGCTTCGACGACATAATGACGGTAAAAAAGACCAATGTTATTATGTTACCAATACAGTTAGCATTAGTAAAAAAACAAAAAACAAAGTTGTTAACAAAAGTTGTTAAATTACAATGACTATAAAGAAACAGCAAACCAATCGAGCAGAAATTAAAACACATTATACGGCATTTTAATTCGTGTTACGTCCTCTTGCTCTTATTACTGCTTGTATTCCTCCATTCATACCTCTTATCACTTTTTAGATAGATTCTTGAGGCATGGCTTTCCGCATTTCTCATAATGCAATTTTAAGTTCTCGAATATTAGATGAAGGGAGATTTCGCGCTGAAACGTGTTGTTTAAGATCGTCCCAAATATGTTTGATCCGAACGAGATTAAGGAGAGGCCGTTCAATTGTTGTTATTTGCATTTCCTGAATCTTGCATTAAAATAATCCTATCGCTAGTGAGTGGTGTAAAACGTGCAGCATGTTGTTCTAGGATGTTTTCTACGTATCGGCATACTGCAATAGAACTCTATCACTGGCAATGGCTTCCAAAGAAGTACCAGGCTAGATCATTACTTCACCTTCCTGTGCACTTACGCGATGGGACAAGTTGCATTGAGCATAACGCTCCTCCAGCTTTTCTCTTCCTCTATCCCAACCATCAACACTAAACAAGCAAACTCTTGGCTCTTATGTAAATAAAACGTGACTTCACTGTTATAAAGCGCAGATTCTGTGAATTCGAGCAAATACAGCTCAGCGTACTCGATGATGTTGGAAAAGCTTAGGAACAGTCGCTGGTCGGTAAGCTTTCAAGTTGCATTCCTTTAACCTTCCTTCTACTGTCCACCAACTTGCATAAGCAGCTAAGGATTCTTATCGCAATGATGTGCCCGTTTCGTAAAGCGTTAGATACGATAAAACGATTGTTTAAACAGACCAGTCTCTTGACTGGTCTGTTCGACTAATCTAAACCAATGATTGGAATTGCTTGAGTTTCATTCACATACAACATAAGGGTATTAAGAAAAAACTACAATCATAAGGGGCCTCTTTAGGAGAAGGAAAGGTAATAGGCTTCAGTTAGCACGGTAGCTTGTGTGTGTAACTAAGCTAGAGGCGAAACTAACTGAGAAGGAGGCAGTTAATCACGATAACTCACCATGTGAACAATGCCAAAGGCGAAAAGAAATTGTTGTAAAAATAAGAATTAAGTGATGAAGTGGCACTGGCGTGTTCGTCCTGTTTCGCCGATATACACCAAACCTTACAAACAAGCGAAACTTTTGAGAGAGGTTTGAAGATTGTTTTGATATTTTGTTTTTTCAATCATTTCAATCATCTGCATTAGTTCCTAAACAAATAATAATAAATTAAGACAAGGAAAAATAAACCATCAATATTCGTACAATGGAATATTGCTACATTGTTTCAACTCATTCTGGCTGTATAGTATAATTGCTAAAATGTATGTGCTTGATGAGCTAGCTTTAGTTTATATCTAGACTTTTAGGGTAAGTGCTGGCAAAAATTACAGCTTTAAAGAGGATTAGAAAATTATACAAGGAAAGATTTTCAAATACACCCCGATGGCTTGATTAAAACGTGTAAAAATTACCACTAAAGCTTCCTAGATAGTTATACTTTCCGGTATTTTCTAAACAAAAAACCTACTAATAAAAACTTTTTCTGTGACGTACAGACGTCATTCAATATTCAATATCATACGTTCAAATGACTAGAAATATTTAAATTAAATAATTAATTCTTCGATAAATGAATGTTTAACTCACTTTTTAATAATCCTAATACAAAGGAGCGTTCTCAATAGATTACAAAATATGTTAATTTCAATAAAAAAATTTTATTATTAAAAATTTAATTAAAGGAATTTGCTAAATTTGAATTTATATTTCAACAATTAATTTTTCGTTTTGTGTCTAAAGGTAATGTTTCACAGAAAAACCTTGTTCTTAGATGTTTTGTTTAAAAACTTAGCAGCGGATTGCTATCTGAAAGTTATTATTACCTACTATATCGATTTAACATGTAAAAGTGATAGAAAGTTTTATATTACTATTAGAAAGAAGAAAGAAACTATTCATATATCATCTTAATATCTGGAAATCGTTTAAATTTCAAGGAAACGACGATCTATTCCGCAGACACGAAAAGCCATAGTTCAGTTGAGTTCTTAAATTGATAATCTGATTTGATTTTAATTGGTGATAGCACTTGAGACTCTCCAATTAAAAACAGAATAGTCTTGATAAACTTAAAATTAAACGGTGATTAAATTCTTATTGATAAATTTATACTTACTTGTAAACCTGAACTGGGTTCTTTTAGATTTTGGCGTAAGGTTTCATGATTCTTAATGGAGGTCTACAAAACGCAATTGTTAATGATTTTTATACGAAAACCTAACAAACAGTTTACCAATTTATCAAGAAGTGAAGTGGTTACGTGAACTTGATATTCCACTTGTATAATTTCTTCATCTAACGGCCCAGTAGGAGTACCTATCGCATGATCTGGCTGTAAACCTTCTTCCGATGCTGGACGAACGAAATTAACGTCTAATACTGATTTCCAAACACTAAGCGCATGAGTCGTAGCTCTGAAATTTGATTAGTTTAAGAGACAGCAAATCAGAAATTTTGTTAAAACATAGGTATTTACCTACAAAGGCGTAAGCGTTTTTCACATAAGCGATCTCTAATGGTGTCCATATAAACTACTAGTGAATTGTGATTCTTGATTTCGTTTCCTTGTTGTTGGTGTAACTCACTACATTTCTCTTCAAAACATTCTTCCCTTTTCGTATTTTTCAAATCTAGCAATTTATGTTTACATTTCAGACCTTCGCAATTCATTTTGTTTAATAATAGTTCCTGTTCGCTATTAATCATTTTTAATTCTTTATTTTCTTTGTTCAATTTGTCCATTTTGCTAATTAAATCTTCCATTTCGGCGATTAAAATATCATTATTTGATATCGTTTTATCCAGTTCTTTTTTGAGATCTGCAACTTCCTTAGATAACTGTGATTCTGTTTCCTTTGCTGTCGCTATTTCTTTTAGATTGTCTTCATTTGAGTTTTTGTAAACAGTCAATTGCTCTTCTAAAGCCGCAATTTTGTCATCCAGCCTCATGTTTTTCCTAGCTAACCGATCAAACCCTATTGTAGGTTTACTTCCTGTGATATTCTCTACACAATTGCAGGTATCGATTTTTTTGAAAGCCAAGTATTTTTTCTCTAACATCAATTCTTCTAACTGCTGCGTCGTCTGCCAGTTCTCTTGTTCTAGTATTTTAATTTTCCCCGACATAATTTCCTTTTCGTGTTGTAAGCGATTGTTTTCGCATTTAATTTTGTTAATCTCTTCCTTATTTCTGTCAGCTTCGTTTCTCAAAACGTCCAACCTGTGACGTTCATCTTCACAAAATCTTTTCTCTATTTTATAGAGGTCATCTAGTAGTTCTTTTACCCGCTGATTTGCTTCGTCAAGTAGTTTAGATTTTCTATCCAGCTCCATAGACAATTTATCAAACTTACTAGAAACTTCTGAGTTTTGTTCCGTTAGTTTTTTGTTTCTTTGCATCAGGCTACATTTGCTTTTAATAGCGGTCATAAGTTTGTGATGGCGTTCTTCAGAGACATTTCTTAAATTGTTTTTCTCTTTGTCTAATATTTCGTTCTGCTTATCCAAGAGTGCAATTCGACTTTCTAATTTCAGGATTATTTCTGCTAAATTTTCAGTTTCGGTGTTTGCACGTTTTAGGTTTTCTGTAACTTTTGCTTTCGAAGATGCCTCTTCAGCTAGTTGATTTTCTAAACTGGCAATAGTTCTGTTTAGGTTATTTTCCGAGTTTAATCTCAGCTCTTGTTCAATTTGCATTTGGTCCTCAGAGCGCTTGAAGTTTTGCAATTTTGCTTCTAATTCATCGATATGTTTCTGCATACATGTCTTCTCAAATTCAATATCTACAAAACGTTCTATTTTATCTTGTATTTGAGATAGCGCTTGTTCCTTGTCCGCTAAATTATTTTTTAGATTTTCATTTTCTTCTGTGCATGATTTCAAATTTATTTCAAGCTCCTTTATTTGTCTTTTATCGGTTTCACATATTTCTTTCAATTCCTGTATGATTTGATTTTTCTTTTCAAATTCTTCTGAAAATTGCTTAAGAGAATCTTGTAATTTGTGGTTCTCTGAGCAAAGACTTTCATTTTGTTTCTGATGTGTCTCTGACGCACTTTTGGCTTTATTCAGAGCGAGCTTTACATTAACTAAATCAATCCCTAATTGTTTGTTATCAATATCCATCTTCTTCAGGCTATTTTCATTTTTGTCCAATTTTGAAGAGAGTTCGCCATTTTGACATATTAGACTCTCTTTTATTTTTTCCAATTCTTCATATTTTTTAACGTAATAGTCTGTTTTTTCTCTAAACACCAGTAGTTCCGTTTCCAATAAGTTATTTTTCTTTGTTAATTCATCATTTGCATTTTCTAAAGTTTTAATATCTTTAACCAGTTTTGTATTATTTCTAGTCAATTTTGTAACTTTTTCTTTTTCAGTTTTGGTTTCCATTTTTAAATCGTCATATTCGATGGTAATTACCTCGTGTTCCTTTTGCAGTTTTTCTAAGAAACTTGAGAGTTCGTCCAATTGATTTTTCAACTGCGAGTTAAATGAATGTTCCTTTTTATACTCGGCAATGGTAATTTCAAGTTGTTTCTTTTCATGTTTGATCAAACAAATTTCTGAAAGTAGAGCTTTGTTTTCTGTTTCCGAATTTTCAATTTTTTTTTGTAAACTTTCTAGATGCGATGTCATATTCTGTTCGAGCTCGTCTTTAGCAATTTTCAAGTTGCTGTAGTTAGTTTTAAATAAATTCTTTTCCACTTGCAACGACATATTTTCATTTTGGATTCTGGCTATTTCTAATTCTATAAAATCTTTCGCAGATTTGTATTTTAAATTTTCCGCTTGAAGCTGTTCTTGTTCGCTCCATAAATCATCTTTCTCATTCTGCAGTTCACGATGTTGATTTTCAAATTGGATTATTTTACTCAATAGCTCCTCTTTTTCGTTTTGGAGAATAACCTTTTGGTCATTCAGAACTTTGATTTTCTCTAGAAGTTGATTTTTTTCTTCTTCATGCAACTGCTTTTCTTGGTCAAGTTGATTAATTTTTTTCGCTAGTTCTTCTTTATGTTGTTGGTCGGTTCTCGCCAGTATCTGACGCAACTTTTCTATTTCTACAGTTAAATTAACGATCTTAACATATTTCATAGAGTTATCCGTTTCGAGTTCTTCAATTCTTTGACCATAAATTCTACATTTGTTTTCTAAATCTGTATATTCTGCAAACTTTTTTTGGATTTCGCCGATATAGTTAGTGTTACTTTTTAGGACATCCTCGAGATTTCTACATTTTTCTAGAAGAATGCATTCCTTCTCCTGCTCTAGAGACAGTTGCGTTTTTAGATCATTGTGAGACATTTTCAATTTTTCTAATTGTTCTTTATAACTCAAATTTTCCCGCGATAGAAATTCAATGTCTATATTTTGCCTAGAAATAATAATACCGCAGTTCTCATGTTGTACAATTTCACGCTGAAGGTTGAGCAATTTTTTTTCCATTTCGGTTATTATTGAACTTGTTTCACAATCATATTTAGCATTTTTGTTTTCAATAGCAATATGACTACAGCTTGTTGCCTAAAAATAAAATGATTGTGCGGATATCAAAGAAAGGTACATATCTAACTTACGTTTGCTATTTCATCGCGGAGGTTAGTGGTGGTGCTTGTATTAACTAGCATCATTTGGAAGTTATAATAAAATTGATTATCGACAGTGTCATCAGTCTTCAAGTCGAAACTTAAGGAATCGTGTTCTTGGTTACTTTCATTTGATTGTATGGAACTGCCTAATAAATTTATTAATATATGAAGATATAATACAAATGATATGTACTCACTTAACGAATTATAAGTTTTATTTAGTGCTATTAGTGACTCGGTCTTCTCAGCTTGTTCCCGAAATAATTTCTCCAGGTTTTCCTTTTCCAATTTTAATTTCTGAAAAAGACGCTGCAATGAGTCAATCATCATATGGTATATGTATTCTATACCAATTGTCAGTCCAATCTGATTTAATAGCTAGATGCATACTGGACAAAGAAAGGGTATACATTATATGGTAGACGGTACACTGTTCCCACCACAACAGGGTGTTAGATATACAGGATGAGTCGGGAGGAACAGAGCAAGCTCCAAAATTTGATTTTACACGTAAAAAAATATGTTCACATCAATTTATCATATATTTTCAAGTTACAAACAAACAAAATTCCACACATTAGAATTTCTTTAATTATAACGTTCTTTTAATAAATGCTCAAAAACATTGCCACCGACTTCTAAACATTTTATGCTTCGTCAACGAAGGGCGATAGTTGCTGTCCTGATTGCTTCATGTCTTTTCTTAATATCGGCTACAGTATTTGTAATATGTCGAATTAGTGGATGTAATACAAAGCTCTGGAAACGTATCGTCCAAATGTTACTTAATCTATCGAACGAAAAGCTCCATTATGGTAATGATACCTTTGGATTTTGAGAGTAACATCCTTTAGTATTCTTCGTAGTTCATTCTGTAAAAAAGTAGTGCTTTTATGCATGGTGATCCTCCAAAATGAAAAGGCCAATTAAATAGCTATGGACAATACCACACCGTACGTTTACCAAAAACTTAAAATGCTGAAAATTACTTTCAACTGTTGTGTGAGGATTTTCATCTGATTAGACATGAGAGTTCCGAGTATTATTAATATTGTCATGGGTGAATGTTGCTTTAATCATAAAAATGATTGCGATACAACATGCCGATTATTATTTATCCATCTACAAATTGTAGATGCTGCATATAAACCCCTTGGCCTTGGAATGTATTTATTACTCTTTTTTGTGGAATGTCCAATTGAATCCCAATTCTTCGTGAGCTGATCTTTCCATCTTCTTTTACTAAATCCAGAATATTTTCTACTTCATTTAATTCTTGGCAAGTAGCTCGTTTATGTTATGTTATGTTAGCACTGGGAAGCATTCCTGTCTCGTGCAGTTTGTTGAAATCGTAAACGATATTCTTCAACAGCACCTTTAGCATTCCCATTGAAAAAACCATAAAATACTCCGATGCCTAGACATGTCGGAACAGCAAAATTACTGAAATAAGGATTGATTCAGATATCCACTATATTATATGCGACAAGATGCAAAAAAAGTTACATTATTTTCACATGTACAATGCATTTTTGGAGTTTGGTTCATTCCTCCCGATTCATCCTGTGTATCTATTAAATCAATTTCAGTTTAGTTGACAAACAGTAAAAGCATGTACTTATTATTAGAGCTCCCCAAAGTGCGTGGCAAGTCAGAAGGCGTACTGCCGGGCGTGGCCGGGGGGATATGTAATGTAATATATAAGCAAATAACTCGCATCGCATTTCGGTAGTTTATTACCGTATGCGATCGGGTTGTGACGGTATGGCGGACGCGCGTAGTAAGAAACGCCCACAGGCCGACAAAGTGAAAAAGTTCTGTGGAGAATTTCCTGACTTAATATATAATGGAAGTAAGATTATATGTAAAATTTGTAATATACCTCTGATGTGCAATGATGAATATGGCTGTAGAAGACATGTAAATAGTCAGCAACACAAAAATAAAAAACTGGGTGTATCACCGACTGAGGCAACTCAATTTATAATTGATTTATTTTATATGCTGACTGCGTGTAATTTACCGTTTTCCTTACTCAGGAAGAAACCATTCCGTGAATTTTGGAATAAATATAATCCAGACTTTGAGTTACCGTCGGAAACAAGCTTAAGGAGATGTGTGCCAAGTGTACGTACCGAAATTGAAAACAGGATCAGATCTGCAATAAAAAATAAACTACTGTGGTTATGTATTGACGAAACGACAGACCGTAAAAAACATTCTACTTTGAATGTGATTGTACGTATACTGGAACCTCGTCAACCTACAAAGGGAATTTTATTAGCTAGTAAAAGACTAAAATCGTGTACTGCCGACGCTATCGAGAGCGTAGTCGTTGATACTTTACAAACATTTGAAATTGCCACTACTCAAGTATTAATTTTCATGGCCGATGGTGCCGCGACAATGCGTTGTGTAGGTCGTTCTCTTCAAGAACATTATGGGATGATGTTACATATTACTTGTAAACTTCATGCTCTGCATATTGCGGCTGAAACTATTCGTGCAAATTTCCCTGAGGTAAATGCATTAATAACAAATACGAAACGAGTGTTTCTCAAATATCCCAAACGTACCAGTGAATTTCATAAACAGTGTCCCGGGATTCCCGAACCACCAGAGCCGATTCTTACGCGTTGGTGGACATGGCTGAAGGCAGCGTTTTATTATTTAAATACTTCCGGCAAATAAAATCAGTCGTCTTACAATTCAATCCCGACGAATCTGCGGCTATTAAGGAAAGCCAGGATAAATTCCGAGATATTTTCGTTGAAGCAGATTTACAAACCGTTTACAACAATTATAGAGAAGTACTTGAGGCAATAAATAAATTACAAAATAGTGCACTGTCCCTGACGGAGTCAGTACAAATATTAGATGACGTTAATACACTCCTACACTGTATAAATAACAAAAAAAATGATATCAAATGTTACAAGAAATTTTGAAAGATACAAATTTTAGCAGGTTAAGACAAGTTTGGGAAGGTAACTCTACTGATCCGGTGACTAAATTCAAAGATTATTTTCATTACGCGTGTATTACATCATTAGACGTCGAGCGTTCATTTTCAAGATATAAAAACATTTTTTCAGAACGACGAACATCCTTGAAAGAAACGACTGTGGAAACATTCCTAATGCTTCAGATGTTTGAGAAATCGGATTGCGCTTACGGTAACAGTTTTAATGTGCCTACCTCCTCGTGTGCTGACTAATACTATTTTCCTTGTGCATTAACACCCACTATATTGGATACGGCTAATTACAAAAGTAAGCGTTTTAAAATTCTTTATTTCTTTTGTTTTTATGTACTTTACTTATGTTCCTTATCGACGCCTATGGTGCGCCACGCAGTTGGGGAGCTCTACTTATTATTATATTTAGTTCATAAATGTTATTAATGTTAAAAGCATGACGTGAAAGTTACTCATCGTGCTTTGGAATTGTTTTTATAATGAAGACAGAAATAATGTTGATCTTTTGTCTATTGTTCTCGCTTCTTCATGAAAAGGTGAACAACACTCAAAACACGTTAAGATCCTTGCTAAACAACGTTTCACTGCTATCAGTCATTAATATTTGGAAAGAAAGAGAAAAAATTAATTAGCACAAGAGTTTCATGTTTGAACAAACTTATTGTACAAATCTCCTAGTACCGTGTAATTACACATACAATATGCTGACTTCAGGAAATTTAAGAAAATTTCTGAATTGTCAACAAAGAAAATACGAAAATCTTGATAAAAGGCAGGTGTTGAGTAAACCTCCAATAAATTAAAATGTTATACAAAATCGAACTTACTTCAATGTTGATATTGCATTCTTCAATTACATCTTGCAGTCCTTCATTTTGTTTCAATAAGGCTACATTTACTTCATGTTGCGATGATAATTCTTGTTTCTTTAATTCTATTTCTGATTGTAAAATAGTTTTATCGATATTTATCTCTTCAACTCTTTTATTCATGGTTTGAATTTTGTTCTTAAGTTCCTGTTTCTGTTAAAATACTTATTATTAGGCGATATAAGCAATAAATAACATCAGTAACAATAAATTAGGTAAACTGAATACCTGAATTTGTAGAAGGTTCAACTGTTGCTTTAATTCATCGTTACGTTTTTCCAAAGTAGCATTTACTTTCTCCAACTTAACGATTCGCTTGTTGACGCAAGAGAATTCTTCTTGTAATTCATCGTATCTTTTCCTCTCCAGTTGAAGATTTTCGCTAAACTTTTGTTCGCTGAAATAAAAGCAGTGAAATTGTTTTTCTAAAAAATAACGCTTATACTAACTTCGTGAGCTTTTTAACTAGTTTATCCAAATTTCCTTGTAAACTTTCATTTTGTTCGTGACAATTGTCTAGCTCCAATCTTAATCTCGCCACTTCGTCGTTTAGCTGTTTTTTCTGGCGTTGTATATCCTTAATATGGTTTTCCATAACTAATCGTTCCGATGCGCACAGCACCGGGCTATCGGCAGAATATGTCGACAAGTTCAATGTCGAAATATCCGTGCAGCTTTTGGCGAGGTCATGATCATATTGCACACAGCTAATGTTTCTTTCTAAGTTCCTAATGGACGTTATATAAAAGTTAATACGAGTCGAATATTTTTTTACGAATAGTATACATAGCAGGTGATAGATTTTGCACTTCAGTATTCATAGAATTTGCATTTGATAGTTTTCTTATCCATTCTTCGATACTTTTTTGGAAAGTTTCCATATCTATTGTAGAGTTCATGTCATTTTCGGAGAAACAGGCTTCTAATTGCTTTAATGCATCACTAGAATACAATATTATCATCAGCATCATAAATCATAACTAGAGCTCCCCAAAGTGCGTGGCAAGTCAGAAGGCGTACCGCCGGGCGTGGCCGGGGGGATATGTAATGTAATATATAAGCAAATAACTCGCATCGCATTTCGGTAGTTTATTACCGTATGCGATCGGGTTGTGACGGTATGGCGGACGCGCGTAGTAAGAAACGCCCACAGGCCGACAAAGTGAAAAAGTTCTGTGGAGAATTTCCTGACTTAATATATAATGGAAGTAAGATTATATGTAAAATTTGTAATATACCTCTGATGTGCAATGATAAATATGGCTGTAGAAGACATGTAAATAGTCAGCAACACAAAAATAAAAAACTGGGTGTATCACCGACTGAGGCAACTCAATTTATAATTGATTTATTTTATATGCTGACTGCGTGTAATTTACCGTTTTCCTTACTCAGGAAGAAACCATTCCGTGAATTTTGGAATAAATATAATCCAGACTTTGAGTTACCGTCGGAAACAAGCTTAAGGAGATGTGTGCCGAGTGTACGTACCGAAATTGAAAACAGGATCAGATCTGCAATAAAAAATAAACTACTGTGGACCGTAAAAAACATTCTATTTTGAATGTGATTGTACGTATACTGGAACCTCGTCAACCTAGTAAAAGACTAAAATCGTGTACTGCCGACGCTATCGAGAGCGTAGTCGTTGATACTTTACAAACATTTGAAATTGCCACTACTCAAGTATTAATTTTCATGGCCGATGGTGCCGCGACAATGCGTTGTGTAGGTCGTTCTCTTCAAGAACATTATGGAATGATGTTACATATTACTTGTAAACTTCATGCTCTGCATATTGTGGCTGAAACTATTCGTGCAAATTTCCCTGAGGTAAATGCATTAATAACAAATACGAAACGAGTGTTTCTCAAATCTTCCAAACGTACCAGTGAATTTCATAAACAGTGTCCCGGTATTCCCGAACCACCAGAGCCGATTCTTACGCGTTGGGGGACATGGCTGAAGGCAGCGTTTTATTATTTTAAATACTTCCGGCAAATAAAATCAGTCGTCTTACAATTCAATCCCAACGAATCTGCGGCTATTAAGGAAAGCCAGGATAAATTCCAAGATATTTCCGTTGAAGCAGATTTACAAACCGTTTACAACAATTATAGAGAAGTACTTGAGGCAATAAATAAATTACAAAATAGTGCACTGTCTCTGACGGAGTCAGTACAAATATTAGATGACGTTAATACACTCCTACACTGTATAAATAACAAAAAAAATGATATCGTTACAAGAAAATTTGAAAGTGTTATGAAGAAAGATACAAATTTTAGCAGGTTAAGACAAGTTTGGGAAGGTAACTCTACTGATCCGGTGACTGAATTCAAAGATTATTTTAATTACGCGTGTATTACATCATTAGACGTCGAGCGTTCATTTTCAAGATATAAAAACATTTTTTCAGAACGACGAACATCCTTGAAAGAAACGACTCTGGAAACATTCCTAATGCTTCAGATGTTTGAGAAATCGGATTGCGCTTACGGTAACAGTTTTAATGTGCCTACCTCCTCGTGTGCTGACTAATACTATTTTCCTTGTGCATTAACACCCACTATATTGGATACGGCTAATTACAAAAGTAAGCGTTTTAAAATTCTTTATTTCTTTTGTTTTTATGTACTTTACTTATGTTCCTTATCGACGCCTATGGTGCGCCACGCGGTTGGGGAGCTCTAATCATAACGATCTGACCACAAAAGCTATGAATATATGAATCTGTTATGTAGATCAGAATTTACAGAATTTTATCTGTAATAATAACAAAAATATATTAAAAATTTTGTTATGAGAATTATATTCATATTAGATAAAAAAAGGATTAACTTTGTGATGTTCTTCAAATTTATTGATAGATGGAATCAATTGGAAATCTTTTCAAAGAAAATTTGAAAAGCTGATGCGAGTGAGCTGATCATTTGTAATATCTATAAATTGATCGTTAAAGTACTGATGTGATTGCGATTGAACGATTAGAATTGGAGAGATTTCCATAACCATCACACCTAACCATCGTCTTTATTCAGACTGTCGGAATGCTTATATGCTCGGTTTCCAGCTTGTGCTCAACTAATGCAAATATCGAATATCTGCAGCAATCTAGTGCAACGCTCGTGTTGCGCCACACTAGAGAAGAAGTTTTGTCTTCGCCTGACGGTAATAAGTCGGAAATTTTTGATTGTGGTTTAAAAGTTGTCTTTATATTATGTCTCTTCAGAACTTTGCCTGTTTTATCGGTAACACCTTGATATTGGGATAGAAAAGCGTCGTTGGCCGTAGGAGCTTTACTGGAAGCGGTAGGCTGTTTGGAAGTACGATGACGGTCTCGTTTGTTGGAATTGTTTTCGATGTGGGAGCCGGTCACATGTCTCAATTCTTCGACGGGAGCGTCGGGCTGAGAGATAGAAAAGACCCCTTTAACTAATGTGTTTATCACCGCTTTTTGTGCCGGATGACGGTGAGAAAAGTCATTCAGATAACAGTCCATACGCGTCGGCTTTCCATGTACTGCGTGTCTTAATTTTCCGTTCAAGTAGTGGCGACTGCTAACGTGAATTGGTGGCAAAATATTACTGTTTAAAATCGACCTATTTTTTTTAAATACAAAATATATATGTATATATACAACACTTAGGAAACATGCTCATTGGTTTAGGAAAGTCTGTACGTGCGCATGTGTAATGGTAATATTCTTGTAATTGTATATGTCAAAATTAACCTCTTACCTAGCCCCTTTTTTTGAAACTAACTATAGTAAGAAAAAGCTTTTTAAAGATATTCTACTCACGTGTTTTCCTGCAAGAACGGTTCTATATAGTCTAGAATTTTCGAAATTCTAACGCTTCCAGTATTTTCTTCATCACAAGATAAAAAAATGTTTCTTATTATATTATCCATAGGAGAAGCTTAAATTTTTAGTCGTAATTAGATGCACTTTAATTTTAACTGCAATGTTTTATTCCTTCTTACCTTGATTGTTGTCATCCTCTTTGTTAATAAAATCCTGGAAGGTACTGTTTATGTCCATCACTTTCTCCTTGTGCAATACACAAATTAAACCACAAGCGATTTACGAATTTTAAAACGTAAATTAGGGATATTTATGCACATTTAAGACGCTTAAATAAGTAAATACAACATAATTTACTAACAAGATACAAAACACTGTTTTTGCTTCTGTCAGACTCGGCCACTACGATGTTTTTACAATTTAAAATAAACGTGCTATGTCCTTGTATATCATATAAATATTCATAAGGTGAAAATTTATAAAAGTAGATTAAATTGGTTGTTTTATACGCTCGATTTTAATAAAAGTATATGGTCTAACCTTTTTCATATTTTAAATCTAGTAATTAAACACTAAACATATAGGTGGAAAAATCCCTAAACGACTTATTTACGTCCAACGTCCGTCAGCTTGCTCCGTGCTCAAAATCAAAGTTCAATGTTCCAATCCCTTATAACAAATTAAGTTTTACAGATATTATTTTATTTATTTTAAGATATAAGCGTTAAATATGGCTAGAGTCTTAGTAGGTGTTAAAAGAGTTATCGATTATGCTGTAAAGGTATGAATTAATAATAGTTTGATTAAAATTTAGGTTTTAAAGAAAGAAAACTTTATTTTTAGATTCGTGTGAAACCTGATAAAACAGGTGTAGTTACTGATGGGGTGAAGCATTCTATGAACCCTTTCGATGAAATTGCAGTAGAAGAAGCAGTACGCATGAAAGAGAAAAAGATCGCATCTGAAATTATAGCAGTGTCATGCGGGCCGACACAATCACAGGAAGTGCTTCGCACGGCTCTTGCTATGGGAGTTGATAAAGGTATTCACGTAGAAGTATCTGGCAAGGATTATGACACTTTGCAGCCAATACACGTTTCAAAAATATTAGCCAAAATTGCCGAAAAAGAAAAAGTCGATTTTATTATTGTAGGGAAGCAGGTAAGGAATAATAAGTCGAATAGCATATTTTCTAATTTAGTTGAACTAAATTTTATAAGCGAGCAATCCTTTATCACTCTATAGTCGGGTCTAATTGATTTTTCAATGTTCATAAAATTTTATTAAAAAACGACAGTTTTTATTATTTTACTACCGAAAAGCAAAAAACGTACGTGGAACTAGACCAAAATAGACCATAGAATTATATACAAATATCGGTTATTTAACTTTCTTTTAAATATATTATCTGAAGATTTACAACTGATAACTGTGTGTACTGTGTTGCTTAATATTCCTACACTGCAGCTAACTTCTATTAGTTAAAAGTTTTCATTGTAGGAATATCTTTTTATCTTCGCCAAAAATATCACTTACAATTACAAGTTTTCCATTTATCTGAAAACTTATGTATAAACTTGACTAACGAAATGAAACACTTGTAGATTTTCGCAAATATACAGGGTTACCTGTAAATAGCACGTAAGCTACCGAAATCTGAAGACTACCTATCAATGTGTTACTGAAAATTTAAAAAGAAATTTATTTGTAACATATACATTTTGTTCAAATTTTAGGGCCCAAAATGCAGGTAAAGCCGGTCCATATCTTTGTTTCTCCTATATTATACAAATACCGCTGATGAATCAAAGTTAACCCAGATGCAAATAAAAATCGATAAAGCATTGTAGATGCTATGAATAGTGAATAGTCTATTCAAATGCATTAGTCTGTCGTACAGCTGATGTCGAAGTGTTTATGTGTTTACATTGAATATGCCGATAACCATATGATTTGCGTTCTTAATGTTTAAAATTAATGCATCCGAAATGTCGGGTTTTGAGTTATTTGTAGTTATACATTCTTTTTCTTTTTATGAAATTTGTGGTGGTCCTAACAAGGACCGATCTAGGCGAAACAGGACAAAATAATTTATTAATGTAAAAAATGTTCGAAATGTCCACCGTGAGCTCTAATACAGGCATCAATTCGGCGACGAAAGTTATTAGGCACACGAGTAAAATTTACCATGTCTTCGCGAATGCGTTGAGCTGCAACATAAATGCGATTTCGCAGATCTTCGACATTTTCAATATCAGGGCGACGGTCATATACCAAGCTTTTCATGTATCCCCACAGAAAAAAGTCTAATGGATTTAGATCGGGACTACGAGGTGGCCATGGAGTACGACTTCCACGTCCAATCCATTGTGGAAATCTTTGGTTCAAAAATGCTTGAATTACTCGACTACTATGCGCGGGTGCTCCGTCATGCATAAACCACAATTGTTGCCGTATCGCTAGTGGTATCTCATCCAAATACTCGGGTAATTCATCTCGGAGAAACTGTAAATAGGATTCTGTATTTAATCGTTGTGGGAGCACATGTGGCCCAAGTAGGTAATCGCCTACTAAACCCGCCCAAACATTGACAGATATCCTAACTTGCGAGGCGCCTTGGTGTATCTCGTGTGGGTTTTCGTCTGCCCAGTGGTGAATATTATGGTAATTCAAAATACCATCTCTTGTAAACGTGGATTCGTCGGTAAAGAGAATTACTGACGCAAGACGTGGTTGACGAACTTCGGTGCGTTGAAACCATTCGCAGAAGGCAAGACGGCGAGGATAATCTAATTCCGTTAATCTTTGCACGCGCTGGATGTGATACGGATGAAGTAAATTATTTTTCAAAATTCGATGCACCGTCGTTTGGGACACATTTACTTGCTGGGCTAAAGTTGTAGTACTTATGCCTGCTTCCGCCTCAACGATGTTTAAAATATGCTCTTCTGCTTGCTGAACTCTACGTGATATATGACGGCCACAACCTTCGAAACGTGGAATTACTGATCCTGTTTCTCGAAGTCGATACACGGTTCTCACAATTGTCTCGGATGATGGATGCCGCCGATTGGGAAACCGTTCCGCGTACAAATTTTCTGCCGCAAGACTATTTTGTCCTGTTTCGCCATAAATCAAAATCATATCGGTGTATTCGATATTCGTATAGGATGCCATTGCAATTGCGTGTAATGACGGTGAATGCTATGTGCATACTAAATGGATATCCGAACGCTGCTTCAGCGACTGCCGGTGATTCCCATATGTTAACTAAGACAGAGTCGGACTCGAATAAAGAAAAATCATTTTCTCGTTACTACGTGCACATAGAACCATAATATTTTGTATTTAGGCATTACTCATGCGTTTCTTTCACCTATTTATTTTTCGTACTATATC
>JAIOKQ010000153.1:0-47294 GCA_020654165.1 Oryctes rhinoceros
TAGAGCTCCCCAAAGTGCGTGGCAAGTCAGAAGGAAAAGTTTCAAGAAGAAGAAACCATTCCGTGAATTTTGGAATAAATATAATCCAGACTTTGAGTTACCGTCGGAAACAAGCTTAAGGAGATGTGTGTCAAGTGTACGTACCGAAATTGAAAACAGGATCAGATCTGCAATAAAAAATAAACTACTGTGGTTATGTATTGACGAAACGACAGACCGTAAAAACATTCTATTCTGAATGTGATTGTACGTATACTGGAACCTCGTCAACCTACAAAGGGAATTTTATTAGCTAGTAAAAGACTAAAATCGTGTACTGCCGACGCTATCGAGAGCGTAGTCGTTGATACTTTACAAACATTTGAAATTGCCACTGCTCAAGTATTAATTTTCATGACCGATGGTGCGGCGACAATGCGTTGTGTAGGTCGTTCTCTTCAAGAACATTATGGGATGATGTTACATATTACTTGTAAACTTCATGCTCTGCATATTGCGGCTGAAACTATTCGTGCAAATTTCCCTGAGGTAAATGCATTAATAACAAATACGAAACGAGTGTTTCTCAAATCTCCCAAACGTACCAGTGAATTTCATAAACAGTGTCCCGGTATTCCCGAACCACCAGAGCCGATTCTTACGCGTTGGGGGACATGGCTGAAGGCAGCGTTTTATTATTTTAAATACTTCCGGCAAATAAAATCAGTCGTCTTACAATTCAATCCCAACGAATCTGCGGCTATTAAGGAAAGCCAGGATAAATTCCAAGATATTTCCGTTGAAGCAGATTTACAAACCGTTTACAACAATTATAGAGAAGTACTTGAGGCAATAAATAAATTACAAAATAGTGCACTGTCCCTGACGGAGTCAGTACAAATATTAGATGACGTTAATACACTCCTACACTGTATAAATAACAAAAAAAATGATATCGTTACAAGAAATTTTGAGAGTGTTATGAAGAAAGATACAAATTTTAGCAGGTTAAGACAAGTTTGGGAAGGTAACTCTACTGATCCGGTGACTAAATTCAAAGATTATTTTAATTACGCGTGTATTACATCATTAGACGTCGAGCGTTCATTTTCAAGATATAAAAACATTTTTTCAGAACGACGAACATCCTTGAAAGAAACGACTGTGGAAACATTCCCAATGTTTCAGATGTTTGAGAAATCGGATTGCGCTTACGGTAACAGTTTTAATGTGCCTACCTCCTCGTGTGCTGACTAATACTATTTTCCTTGTGCATTAACACCCACTATATTGGATACGGCTAATTACAAAAGTAAGCGTTTTAAAATTCTTTATTTCTTTTGTTTTTATGTACTTTACTTATGTTCCTTATCGACGGCTATGGTGCGCCACGCAGTTGGGGAGCTCTACTTATAGCACTAGGCAGCTTTGAAATTTCACCAAAGCAAGTCTTAACAATTGTTACCGATGCTGCCACGGTTATATTTCACACATGTCAATTATTTAAAGCTGCTCAACCGAGTTTGCTGCACATAACATATCTGCTTCGTGCCTTACACCTTGTAGTAGGCACTATACGAAAATGTTATCCCGATGTGGATCAACTAATAGCACAGACGAAAGCGGTTTTTCTTAAATCACCGAAACATATTTGGTTACTTCGTTCACAGTATCCTGATATACCGGAACCGCCGTACTCAATTCTTACACGATGGGGTACATGGTTAAAAGCAGCATTCTACTATTTTAAACATGTTGGACAGATGAAACGAAACTAAACAAGCAGCCGCAATAAGGCTAAATCATTTGCAATTTCAAATTCCTCAAGCAGCAGCAGATTTAAAAACTATTAACGAGTTCCAGTAGACGACGCAATAAAAAAATTGCAAAATACTTCGTTGTCCTTACAGGATTCACGTCAAATTGTTGACCACGTACAGTGCTACGTATTTTAGATGAAGAAAGTGTATTATATTATGTAAAAACTTTTTCAGACTACGCTATCTTTTTAGTAATAGCGTTGCGGAAGATCGGTTGTACAAATTCAAGAACCACTATTACGCGAATATTACATCGTTAGATGTCGAACGATCCCTTTCTACACATGGACTCTACTGTAGAAACATACACTATGATACAGGCGCTGAAAGCTTCACTTCCGGATTTTTTTTTCAGCGATCTAAGCGTATTCGTTAAGTTGTTTATTATATTATGTTTGCGTTTTCATAAATTCTCTCATTGTGTTTTGTTCTAAATAAGGCGCACGTTTATTTCGGTTAACCCAGCGCAGTGATGCCACTCCTAGACAATCGACTTGTTGGGCTCTTCTGATGAACTAGAAGAGAACAAAGGTGGATGAAATTATTACTTTTTTGTAGAGACTAGACAGACTTGTGTTTTGTCGACTCTCAGGAGAAGCCAGTAGGCAGCGCAAATCCATTCTTACGAGGCGAATAGACACGAGTCATCTAATCGCTGCAAAAAGCAATAATTCTACTAAACAGACTCGTGTTTTGTCGACTCTCGGGGAAATCAATGGACCAACTTTCTCTCAAGAGACGAATAGATACGAGTCTGTCTAGTCGCTGCAAAAAAAGGTATAACTTCACTCGGTTTTATCCTCCCTATTCATAACTGCTAATATACAATGGACTGATATTAGCGCCATATGAGAAATACAATTTAACATTGTTAGAACCAAATTTCGAGCGTTTAGGAAAATTGCTGACAGAAGGAAAAATTTAGCAATAATTAGAGACTTTTTATTGTCTCCACAAAAGTTTTTTCTACTAAGCGATAAAATCAAGTTGTTGATATACATATCCAGAATTAAATGTGCATACGTTGATACAAATTACAATAAGTAAAAGCCTAGATACAGCAACTTAACTCTGTATCAACTTTCTTCCAGGGTGTGTATTTTCCATTGTATTTGAGTCAAAAAATAGTATTAATGTAAAACAACTTAAGATCATTTTTTGTACTTGAACGACACCATTGTAGAGAACTGATAGAAAAAATCCAGAACAATTTGTCTATTCGATACTGGAAAAATATAAAGACTATTCAATTTAAAACAAATAAAATAGCAAGAATCAAACAAAGGAATAATAAAATATAGACACTTACTGCATTTTGATTTTATTATATGTAATTCTAATTATGTTCTATTCAAAAAATCAAACTTGTATCGTTGGCAAACGGAAATTGAACACTTTGTCTTGTATAAATGAATAATTTTATGTATTGCGGCACCTATTGTCGAATATTTTCTATTCAAAATTTTCCCTCTAAATCACTCAAGGAAGGAATACCTATGCACTAGGTTGACATGCTAAATGTGTAGGCAGATGTTAAGATTTGGAAGATAGTAGCACAACATGAGTAAGCTCATACATATGTGCTAACGATATTCGAATGGTAGTTGATAACATTTTTAGTTTTGATTTGTACTTGGTTAAATCGATAAACAGGCGATAACATTAACTGCGACGACATTAAGCGGGCCTCGGAGTACATAAAAATACCGGTCACTTGTAATAATTTAAACAATTATTTAGTAATCAATAACATACTGTGCGTTTGATATTAGGCCTTCTTAATTAAGGGCATTTGAGGAAATTTAATTCCATGGTTTTCTAATAAAAAAAAAAAAACATCTTGGGTGTACTCTGGTTACCTTACCAAATGTAATCGAACTATTTTTCTTTTTAATTTTTTTTTAGTTTTTTTTTTCTTTTATCAGTTTTATTATCTTTCTTTTTCTGTTACGTTTGTTACTACTCCTATTATTTATCGAAAGTTGTAAGAGCGTTTAAAAATTTGACAAACTATCGAATCGGGCGTTTCGATTTGCTGGGGTCATTGGCAAATTAAATTTTACAAATTGGAGCCAAAAAGGCCTAACGTGAACCATAGTGCAATAGTTATTTATGTCACATAATAATTCTACTTCGGGGAATACCGAATATCCATAAAAATTACTCGATCCATACGAGGGTGCTCGTGAATACATCCATTTGTGGACACCAGAAGTTGCTAGTGGGCGTCATCCATAACCGCCACCAATCGACCCCAGTGGTCGCCGCTTTTTGCCCTTCGAATTTCCGTTTTCTAGAAGTAACCTTCGTAGTTAAGCACATTAATTATGATTGGACTTGATGATATTGAAAACCTTAATATGCTAATTTTACGTTTCGTCACTAACCGAGATGAATTAAAAGATTACTTTCTTGGCGAAGGAGTTATTTCATTGAAAGAAAATCGATTGTAATTTAAGAAGTGCATACCAAAAATAAATATGTGCAACCGACTCTCTTGCAGTATTTTTTTTAGTCTTCCCATGATTTTATTTTTTTCACTGCAGGATGCGCTTTCGCTTTGGATATAATCATACCTTATATCTAAATCTATATTTCTAATATAGGCATACCATAACGCATCTGTGCCAAAAAAAATAGAATGTGTGGCACTATAATGCGACTACCTAATCATTGAAGACCACTAAGTAGCGAGACATTCTGTTCTAGCACGTAGTTTTAGCGGGCACCGACAAACACTGCGTTTGCGTTAGTCCCATAAGAATTACAAGCCCAGTTCGTAGCGTGCGGCGACCACCGCTGACATCCACAAGTAAACACTATTACTCATTTTAGTGGATATCGAGCATACGCTGCTTGGAATGCGCCAAATGCTGCATGTGTGGCGCCGACTTTAGGATAATTTTATAACAGAAAAGAGTTGAAGTGCAATAATATATAGAACGTTAAAAAAATAACTTTGATTAGTTGCGCTAGTATGTAGATTATACGAAGTGATGCAAACGTAATGTCATAATTTGAATGGGCAGTTTGCATTTTGTTATAAGTGAAAAAAAAGAGCTCTGTTTTCATAAAAAGTTTATTTGAAAGTGTAAAATTGATGACATTAATTGGAAAAATTATATCGCTCAAATGGCTACCTTCCGAATTGATGCATAATTGGGCTCGTTGTACGGCATTTTGAATTGTTGCTCGGAAAACATCTGGCTCCAGATTAGCGATTTCTGCTTCGATGTTAGCTTAAAAGACGTGCAAGATTTGGGGATCTGGACGGCCAGTTCAAATCTCCAAAACGGGAGATCACTTGACCTAGAAGTTGGTGTCACAAAATCTTCATAGTTGCCCGAGCTGTGTGAGCGGTTGCTCCGTCCTGTTAAAGCTAACAATGATCGAGACGCAATGCAATAATTTGCGGCGAAAAATATTCGTTTAGCATCTGTCTGTAACGCTCACCATTTACGGTTACGGTAGTGCCATAGAACGAGCACTACGAGGTCGGCCACTTCTACGAGCACTAAGAGGTGCTCGGAGAAACGTTTAATTGTTCCAGCACATGGAACACAACGACCAGGAAAACGACAGCGAAATTCACGCTGGGTTAAAACAACAGGACTTAAAATTTGTCAAATAAGAAGTAGCAATAGTTCCACGTTCTTGAGGCGTGTATCGCTCCATGGCTCATTTACAATTAATTCTCTATATGTCTACATCATAAATGTCAAAGCACAGTGACATTTGGCGCCAACTGCAAAAATAGAGGCCAATTCAAGTTGAGACATTACTTTTGCGCCACCTGGTATTTGAACGCTTTAGGATCAACTATAAAATTAAGCCATTTTTTTTATTCGCAATAACACAAGCTTCTGGGTCTTTGGAAGACTTACCTTCTATACAAGAGAATAGTGCTTCGCATACGATCGCGTTAAAGTCGGACGATGATACCTGAAAATATAGCGTGCTATAAGTCCGCCCGCGTTCTCTTTCTCTTGTCCGAATATTGCAGACTACTGTAAGAGATTCTATGAGCAATAGACAAGTGGTATACACATTATCTATGTCAGTATAGCATTATGCTTAGGCTCTTATTGTCATTAATCGTATGAACGATTTAGTAATTTCCGTCGGCAGAAGTCATGGTCGCGCGTACGTATGTATATATATATCATTGGAGCAGATGTTCCTTCAAGCAACTAACGACTGTTAAGTTAAGCAAAATTACTATGCACGTACTGCGTATTGTTTTTAAATAATACGGCTCGTCACGATATATCGAAATAACCGACTTGAGAATGATTTGCATTGCTTTACTTATAATTAGTAAACACTTGTTTAATTGTTTTGTTTAACTTATGTCAACCTGCAAACAATTCGAGTTCATCAATGGTTGGCAGTTACAAAATGCTGTAAATATTGCATACACTTCGAGTACATGATTTTACAATTATTATTATCGGGAATACATGAACTGGTATTCGTCGATTATCACGAATACACGCGTTCGTATCAGGAAAATTTAGCATGCCGCAGAAACATTGTCAATAAATACGACGTGGTACCATCAATAAATTAAAATAATGTTTGCTGTAGTGTATTATACTGACATGCAAATGCGACAACGAGGCACGCGTGTTTTCCGAAAGAAGACATCAAGATCTCCTTTATCTACAAGTATTTTTATTTGATTGGGTTCAGTTTTAGTTCATCACTTGTGCGCATAGTTCGTGTGTGCTTCTCAGAGATAGGCATGAATCCTCTATTAGATAAGGTTCGTACCGAACTTTAAATAATTATACGTTATCTAGTACTTACGAGGTGCAACGTTTCTTATTTCGAGCTCATGAAATTTTATGTTATTTAATTTTTTCACGTATTAAGCGGATATACTTCCGAATGGCAGTATGAGCGTTTGCGATCGTCGATAAGTACTCGCTATTATTATATGTAGACGTGCAATTCAGGATTAAATTTCATACTCATATACGCATGCAATGTTTGCGCCAGTATTTATTTTTTGAAATTTCAATATTCTTTGATATTAAGCAATTATTATTTTTTTTGTCGACGAATCGTGCGCATTCTTTTCGATCAAAACGGGATATATTAAATAATGTATATCTGGAGATAATTTCACGCTCGTTCAGAACATGTAAAAAAGCGGAAATGTCCCATTCAATACAGCTAGAGATGCGAA
Source organism: Oryctes rhinoceros (assembly GCA_020654165.1). NCBI lineage: Eukaryota > Metazoa > Arthropoda > Insecta > Coleoptera > Scarabaeidae > Oryctes > Oryctes rhinoceros. The sequence goes on from JAIOKQ010000153.1 coordinate 6,991, forward strand.
TGGGCCGGGCTCTTTTTTCTTTTAATGGGACGGAGGGCCCGCCAGGCCTGGTTAATCCCACGAATCCGCTCAGCTCCAGCCGATACAAACAAACTGATACATCCGAAATGATTGATTTATTGATGACCAGTAAAATATACTAATATGCAATACGAAATGAAGCAGTAGTTCCTCAGATGTTTACGTCCTTTTAACGCAAGGCGCTCGTGTTAAATGTATAAAATTAAAAAGTGAATCATTCAGTAATAAAAAAAATTATTGTGAAATATTATGGTATTTTCTACGAATATTACGTTAACGGTTTACCAGTGATTACTTTCCCCATGATTTTTATTATATTAAGTGTTCTACCAATAGCACGTCGCTTTGGAATGGGAGGGTTTTATCCAGTTTTTTTTTTTTTTTTTATGGATATTTTGCCAGGCCTTGCCAGACTAAATCTCACAAATATATCTACGTTTAACAGTACCGATTCACCAAATTCAACTAACTTGTGAATTGATTTAAACCAAGTGTGTTTACATTATGCAAATGTCTGCATTAGGAAACGTGACTTTATTAATAAGCGAATTATTATTATTAAACATATTCTGACGGCGGTGCCAATACACATTTTTAATACGAAGGAAAATAAGCTCTTAAATTATTTTGTCTGCGTAAATTTGCGCTTAGCATTTAGTTCAACCTAATCCAAAGCTTGGTTAAAAACTTCAATAGCTATACTTCTTACTTTAAGGAAAATGCCCGTCTACATCGCTATTCTCATTCTTCTCCTCATATACGTTCATCTGTTTATTTTCGTTCCATAAATTAACAACCGTCGGTCTACAAAGAACGTTACAATGCGCTAACACAATAGATCAGAAAATGCCTAGTAAACAATAACCGAAATATAATGCTAAAATAACTTCTCCATAGTATCGATAGTAGTAAGGAGAGAAAAAATTCGCTATCCATGGACATGTTTCTGTTTACGCGTGCGGCGCCATTAACGTGGCTCCGTGAGTATTTTAACTAAACCTTGTATCATCGTTTCTTTACACGCTTATGACGCTGGGTAGTGTATTTTTTCTCTCCTTGCGTTGGGTTTGCGTTTGGTTATTGTCTCCTAGGTATTATCTGATGTGTTCTGTTATGTACATCATGATAAGCCTCTTTGTACCGTCATTTCGTGGTTAAATAGCCTGACAACACACTCGAGGATTGGCTAGGGTAGCAGTATCCGTTTAATGTCGCCGTTTTCTAAATGGCAGGTATATGCTTCTTGGTATTAGAGGGCGTCAAGGAATGTCTACCTTGTCGTCTTGGATGTGACATTAACTGTGAGGCAACAGGGACACATCTCACGGAACCACGCTGATGACGCCGGGTAGTCAGAAACATGTCCATGTGTTGGTGTATTTTTTCTCTTCGTGTGTACTGCGTTTGCCCTGAATGATTCCATCTAATACCACGAGGATGCTATTTCAGCATTATTTTTGGTTATTGCTTCTCGTAATGTTATCTGTCTCAAAGACCTGGATATGGACCAGGATTCCTTGAAAAGGAAGATGGACGATTGTATAAATGCTTCCTAGGAGTTAATTATTTGGTTCGTTGGTTAAAATTACCGATTCTTGCTTCCGAGTTGTTCCTATGGACAAAGATTTGTTCCTTTATCTAACAATAGCAAAGCTTTCATTGATCGTCGCCAAGAACTGCTAATTTTATGGAGTTGTACAGGTTATTTCCGTTTCAGGTGTCGGACGTAATCCTGTAGTATTAATTTGATGTTTACATTGGAAACATCGCGCTAGATGTTCCCATTATCTAGTGTTTACATCATCAAACCGCCGTAATGTAGTCTATTCAGGTTAAGAAAGAAATCTTCAATAGTTTAAGCAAACATTGCTTTGAATCTTATCATAGTATGATATCAAATTATGTCAAGCAACTACCCTGAAATGTCTTTAATAATGTTAGTGTACAACTGCTTCTCAAGCAAATACCTACAATGTATAAAAAAAAATCATTCATAAAACACATCATAGATAGTGTGCATATGCTTCAATCAGCATTTGAAATATGCTACTCATTTATAGTAGTGCTATGTGCAGGATGATCAGGTTTCATACAGAATAAATTGATGATTAAGCTTTTGCATTAACAACACTGAATATCTAGAATTTGGATTGGCACATAGATATTCAAAGTAAATAATGTTTCGGATTAATGATTGTATCATGTTTATCAATGTAAAAATCACTTCCTTTAATATAAGTTCTTATTATCTCTATTAAATCCGTTTAAGTAATACACGATAACGTAAGTCTAGTTCTATTGATCGGTGCAACTAATTTGATACTTATGTCTGTATGATCCAAATATTATATTAACACTTACGACGATTTAAATATTTTCGAAACGATAATATAATTCAAGAAGTACGTGTGTTAATTACTGCTCTTTTTTGTTCTTTTTTTTTTGGAACTGTTATTCCATTATATATCAGTAGCAATTGTTTAACGTTTGATGATGCCGGTTTTATATTGTAATCTAAAGTAATTAGTACCTGCATTATTTTTATTAACTGGATTGTGATTAACTCGTGTTTAGTTAACGATAAAAAGTGTATTCGCTTTTTTTTTACTCATTCGTGATATCACGATTTAACAAAAGTGAACCCTTTTGTTGCCCTCTGACTGAAACGTTTCTTGCAGATTTTCTGACATATCAGAATTTTGCTATATGTATATTGACATTAATGTGCACAAGAGACGGTTTTCAATGACGCAGTAAAAATCAGGAGGTGGTAAAAATAATTTCATGCAATGTAAATCTTGTTTGCAAAATATTATACTGAAATTTAATGTATTTCAGTACTCCAAGTACGGGAGGGAGTGTAACGTAGATTACTGAAGAATTTCATTTCGAGTTAATATGATATTTTAACAGTGTTAATTTTGTACTCCTGCAATTTAATTGGCTTTCTTTAAAATAAGAAACAACATTTACTCAATGTGAACCGTGCGAACAAGGTATTTTACTATCTTAAACAACGCCTCAGTTTTGTAACTGTTATTGCTTATCATTTGCATGGCTTATCGTATCAATTCTAACAACGCGATTTAAGTTGTTGGTTTTAGGATAGGCGTAATCTTTAAACTAAAACATTAAGCGGATGTGACTTTTGTAGAATTAAAGGTGGGATAACTAGATGTGACAATATATCGGATAGGTTATTTACGCTGGGATATCTGGATTGGTCTTTGTCAATTTGCGACAAGGTAGGCATATCTGCGGTATCGTGTATAGATAAACTACAGCTGTCGTAAAAATATATAGCTAAGAGCTAAATTTATTTCTTTTTTTTCACCTGAAAACACTCTTGCGTATTTACATCCAAAACCATAATATTCACACCAAGAACGTATAATAGTCACCGTAAGATGTAAATTTTACAACCACCTCCATCACTTTATTACGACGGTTCAGACAATTAGCACAGACGAAGTGCGTGTTATAATTAACACTGAGTTTTTGAGAAATTGTAATCGTCACGAGAAATACTTTTTACCATTTGCTCGGTAAAACTACACTCGCGAGTACCACTTTTGGGAGTTACACGGGTTTTTCCCATTGTTGCTAATGCCACCATTTAGTACTATTCTCCCCCTAAAAAACCCATTTTCGCTTGTCGAAAGAAGAGTAATCAAGATATTCATTTTAATTAAGCTACCCAAAAGGAACCTGTCTCTCTTGATATATTCTCATATCTAATCGTTCCATCTTTCATTTGACAAAACTCACTTCCGCTTACTTAATTTTTTTTTAATAGTTACATTCTATGCATAATATATTGGTGTCGAACAGAGTTGGACACTTGAATTATTTAAGCATCAAGCACTCAGCCAGAGTACTTTAAGATAAGAGGTATCGAAAAAAGTGTTTTGAATTATCAAACACATTATTGGAAAAAAATAAAGCACTATGTAGTGACTATGTAATGAAAAGGTAAATTAAATTAAATTCCCTATTATACTTATTTATAGTTTGTCCTTGAATAATTCTGATGAGTACTACTATTTCAGTTCAATTCAGTTAATTTTTTTTATGCGCATATACAGCGGAGAAATGTTTTAATGGTTGTTTTCGCTATATGTTTGTAACAACAGCTCTAGTCGGAATATTTCAAATTTAAAGTCACACAAAAATTAAAGCTATTACCTGGATCTGGACAATTTTGGGATCAAATCTTGATGTTTTGAATCCGTAAATCCGGATCCGTTATCTAAAATTTTGATATCGAATTCTTTATTCTCTCGAATCCATTATCCGATAATGCGGATCTAACCCACCCTCGGATAGTTTGGTTGTAAAATGCAAGAACTGCTTCGAATGCGGGTTTTTTTAACTATAGCGGTTTCTCTCCGTATAACATAAATTCAATGTTTTCTTTATTAAACACTTTTTTATATAGTAAAATGATAACGTATCTAAGAATCGGGTGGTGGATCCGGAAATCCCGATCTCAATTTTATCGGGTACCAACAGCACTAACAGCAGTAGCTATAAATAAAATCATTCCGTACGTCAGTTGGCCGTACTCGGCGAAACCAGTAGCCAACAGGAACCTATTCTAACGAGGCGAATGAATACGAATCTCTGCTAATTTAATGAAGTGCACGAAAATTGGCGAACTTTATTTATCACGATTAAACATGTTTTTATAACCGCTTTTCGATGACCTGTCGACATGAAAAATATACAGAAATAACGAGAATAATCAACGTGACATTTGACAATTTTTCCGCTTCGCATAACTCGATTTTAAAAGCATAAAATAGAAAAAAATGTCTACTTTACTTCTTTTTCTTTCTCACTTTTTACTTTACTTCACTATGAATCTATCGATACATGCAAAAATGATAACCGATGAATCCGTCACAAATACCGAGTACATCACCACCTTATTGCCTTCATCTGGCAGATAAGAAAACACACGCATTGTTTGTTTCTAAATCATTTGATTTCTCAGAAGATCACTTGCATGCATTTTCGCTAGTATTAAAACCACGAGTACTTTCCGTACATTTACGATTTTCAGGTGTTTCCTTTTATTGACCAAGGCTGCTTAAGTTTATATTGAAGTGTTAGTTGTTCCAATTCTTGTAACCAGTTTTTCGATGTCCTTTCATAAATGTTGGGCCGTATCTTTTTATATATTCGGCAATTTTCACTTATTGTTATTGTCAGCTAGAAAAAGCTTTCAAATAGTTCAAAAATTCGTTGTTCGTCTATTGTGTGCTATGTTGTTAAACATTTATGTATAAAGTATAGGTTCTCATGTTGATAATAAAAAATTGTTATAAATAATCGCTTCTTTGTTATGAAAACAACTTCCAATAAAAAAAAAAAAACCGTTCGGACTGACGAAGGGTTTGAATTTAACCTATCTTGACTTCTGGCGATTACCTACAAATTGCATCTTTTTCTAATCTTCACGTTTAATACGTATTAATTGCTCATTTCAACTGCTAAGTAAATTAATTTGTTTATTAAATATCTATTTGCCTGTTTTATCCAACATTTTTTTTTATTTATATTTAAAAATGCAAAGCATTATATTTGGTGCAAATAATTTCCATTCCCACATATTCATGAAAATAACATTTGTTTTATTACCTCATAACTACCATAAGACTATTTGCAGAGAGTGTGCATGCTTTTTCAATATTTTTTTGAACAAAGACATTACAAAATCCGAGGGCAACTACATTACGTCGAATTACCTTCTATAAAATAGCTTTGTCGCCTCTTAACCTTGTATTTTTTTTTTTGATTATATCAGCAAATATAAGAATTGCTTAGGCAGATGTTATGATTATGACAACTGAGAGGATGAAATAATTCAATTTGTTAATTATACATGTTACATGTCTCCTCCGATCACTAATAATTATTTCAACTCTTTTGTTGATTGTTGTTTATGTGCTTAAGCACAAATTTAAAACTATGCCAATAGTAGTAGATATACATTTTTTCATATATTATGTATGTATTTGTGACAAAGCAATTACATAAAAGTGCAGCATTTTCGTATTCGTTACATCTAAGAATGTTGTTATTTGTAGAAGTTAAATACAACAACATGCAGTTAGTCGAGTCCTTCAGATACTTGAGTAACTTAAAGGCTGGTATAAATTTAAATAAAGAAAAATTTCGGTCCATTACCAAGATTTCATAAGCAAGATTGTTTAATAAGACCATATTCAGAATGTAAATATTTTCTTTCCTGAGAAAAAGTTTTCGTTTCTTTTAAATAAAAAATATTCAACTTCTACTGTGCAACATATACTAACTGTGATGCGATTCTTTGTATTTTGTCGAATAGTTACTAACATCTCGGGGGCGTAATACTTGCGTTACACACTGCCCAATGAAAATCATTCAGAAAACAACTTTCAGTTGTTATTATATTTTTTACCGCTGAAAAAATTTAGTGTCCGATGCTTTAAATAAATCAATTTGTTTTGTATTTAGCTCCAATCAACATTTGGCAGGTTAACTTGTATACATAATGCAATTGTATGTGTTTAAACGCTGGAGTTGTATCAAAAAAAAATGCTTTAATTAATACCTCTAGCGAAACAAAAGTTTGGACTTTTCAGTGCAATACCTAAGGTTAAGACTTCAGTTACAATCTTGTTGAGTAAAATCGGACTTGGAAGTCGATTCCCACTACCCCCACTTACCTATTTCGTTTTTCGAATTTTTTCGAATTACATCCCAAAAAAGGCCAAAGATGGGAATCAACGTTTCCGAACTTTCTAGAACTTACAGCTCGCTTACTGTAAGAGATAGAAAATCGTGGTAATTTTTAATGGATCCAGCGTATCTTAGGCTTGCCCTAGAAGGTGCTACCTAGAAGGTCAAGCATTGTTCCAGAATTGTTTAATTGTTCGTAAAATATGAAGTAAGTTTATTGAAATAGTTGTAATAGTTTGTTATTTAAAAAACGACGAATGAAGTTAGGTACTATAAAAATAACAAAACTAAACAATTATCATTTAGTTTTTCGTGTATTCATTGCAGTTTCTTTCTTATCGTGTTACAATAATAATAGCGCAAAAATAACTAAAGTATCTTATAATAACAAACCTATAGTTTCAATATACAATTCTCCTTTATTAAGTGTAGGCCTTACAGGCAAGAGACAGGGATCAGAAGAACAAAATAGTTTGTTGAAGACATTTTGTTTAATTGCGGATATGGAACATTACAATCTACAACTTTTATGATCTTGATTTTTAGCTTCTTGCGCCTCTTCTGAAATTTGATCAATTGATTCAGTAAAACAACAATTTCTCAATGTATGATCATTTTCTCCAGAGAAGTTGGTATATAATACCAGTTGTACTTCTCGACATACAATTCTGTAGTTTTGTTGTAAGCAAATCTCCGAATTAATTCTTCATCGACATCTGTAATATCAAATGTACAGAACGAATTTCAGAAAACCATTCCGGCTATGTGTTTCCTTCCTGTTCCTTGTCGGAGGTTGGTCTATTATAATTCCAACCTCATTCCCAAATATTTCTTGAATACATTTTTTTGTTGTTGTTTTTCTTTCCATCTGGTGGTTGCTTAAAACAGCGCGATAGATTATAAAAATATAGTTAGCAAAATGCAAAGCGACGCATTTCTTTATCTTAATTATGAACAGCTCTATTTGCATTAGATATTAGATGCATTTGTTTTGGTTAGTTATAGCAACAACAATAGTAATCTATAATAACGATACTTTATAGGCAAACAAGATATCAGGGAAAACGCGGCTTTCTCTGTAAGGGCAGGATATTTTTGACAAGTAAATTGTTCGTTGAATGCATAATGCTATAAGCCAAATTTCGTAATTCTTTACATTTTAAACATAACTTATGTTTCATGATTCTATTTGAGAAATGAACGGGAGTACCCCATGTAATTCACCCCATGTTCAGTACCCCAGCTTCAATAGTTTTTGTGTTAGCCTCGACTCAAGCTTTAACGATCTGTAACATTGAGCCCTGTTTATTAACAGTCTCATAACTGCACTTGCTTTAAAAAGGATGAAAATTTGGAATACATTCATTTTAGAATTTGAAACGATAAACATTGAATACAACTAATTACTCTCAAAAAAGTAGTTTTTGGTCAGGAAAACATTTCATTCTGTCTGTTCATTATTCATTATTAGAGAGGACAAAAGCGAATGAAATCATACCTGTTTTGCAGCTACTAGACAGACTTGTGTTTTGTCGACTCTCCGGGACACCAGTAGACAACACGAATCCATCCTCATGACTCATGAGGCTAATCAACACGAGTCTCTCTAGTCGCTGCAAAAAAGGAATAATTCCACCTGCCTTTGTCATCTCTACTCATTACACAAGTACATCATAATTCATTTAAGTGATGATAAATTATAAATTATTAATAATCATTTATAGATCCCGTTAATCGTTTTAATTCTTGAAATATTTGAAATATAGGTTTTAAGTAGGCGTTGATGTAGGCGACAAACCATTTTTCGAAAATGATGTATTACAAAAAAAAAAAAAAAAACAGCTTCTGTACTATGATTTCGCACATTCTTAATCCTATTTATTTTATTGGCGATTAAAGATAATACCAGCTATAAATAAGATGCTTATAATCACTACCATGCGTATGTTTACAATTGAATTGAATTTGTAGATATAAGCTTTATTTCAATCTTAAATAGTGAATTTATTTTGTTATACTCATTGTAAAATGAAAGGCAAGGCTACAATAATTGTATATTGACCCTAACGCACTACTATTTTTAGACCTGTGATTACCCTATATAAAAGATATTCAACTGAATTATTAGCAGAATATAGTTTCAATTATTATTTAACAATAAAAATTAGTGATTTGCAAAACTGCTTTGTTTGCGTTGGCTCTTGGGTAGTAGTTAGTTTAAAAGCGCGTCTGCTTTTTGGAGCAGTTACAAAGATGCGTTGAACTGACAGAGTTCTAAAATTTTGCTGTTATTCACCATAATTTACTGTATACAAAAATTTTACGTTACTTACTATGCAAAAATCACTCGACATTTACGGGATGTCACAGATGACGTCACTTGAGATTCATACTAGACATTCTAAATACAAGGAGAACAAGGAGAGAAAAACTTTCGAAATTGATCACTAGATGATATTTGCTCTATATTTCAATTTGAGTGTCTTAATCGTTGACATTTAGGAAAACAGTCGACCGGTTTCAAAGAAATCGATTTAGTGAAAACATGTGGCTTAACTCAACAACAATGAAAAAAAAAACAATTCTGCCTTTAACAATGAAGCGCCATCTAATACCTAAGGCTATGGCTAGTTTGCAGAATTTAAGCGTGGACGTACTAGTGCCATCGACGAATTTCGTGAAGGTTGTCCATCAACTGTTGTTGTTCCAGTAAACATCAATGCTGTGCTTTAACCAAAACTTAAAAATGGCTCGTACGAGTTATAAAAAATCTTTAAAAAATTCAATCGGGGTATACAGTATCGTAACAGGTGACAAATCAGAAAAAAAAATAGTACGAAGCGAATCAAAACCAACAAAAGCCGTTCGTTCGCGAACCGCTTAACAAAGATTATTTTTCAGTAAAACTGGGCGCGTTGCTACCATTGCTCTTGAGGATCGAAAAAGAGTAAACGCCGATTGGTATTACAACAATTTGTTTGCTTGAAGTCTTCGATGAAACCAGAAAAAACAGTAGATAACGCATCATCCTACGCCATCTCTCATACAGCACATTGAACAATCGATTATCTAATGGAGAATAACTCATATAACAATAAGAATGACTCATTGTTCGTACTCACCTCACTTATCACTAAAGTCCACCACTTTCCGTGCGTTTCACAGTGGTCGCTTGGGTGTTCGATTTGTAATATATGCGCAAGCGATCTTATGGCAATAGTAACGCATCCAGTAGGAGGTATGCGTTTGGCGGCTTATTGAAAAATGTAATGTGGTGCATGTACGTAGTAAAATGTCGTCGATAAGTGGATCAAGGGAAAACGACCATTGTCAGAAAAAGCGAATGAGTTTTCCAGCTTCAATATACAATGGCGCAAAAATAACACGCTTAATTTGGGATGTATCTTTCAAAAATACATCGCAAAAACCGCAAACCACAATAATAACAAGACAGGTGTATATCGGGAACGGTTAGTGTATGATTTATCTGTAATTATGTTTGTGTGTAATTTACCGTTTACTTTATTAAGCAACGAATCATTTCATTTTGAAAGAAATACATCAGTCCTATATTATCTAATGCGATGGCACGTAAAATGGGACAACATCAAACATCATCTACAATTTTAGCAGCACCCAAACGAATGTAATGTATTGCCGAAAAAATTTCAGACGTGGTATTAATACCACGTCTTTTTTTTTTGGCATAGTAAGCGATTTTCGACACCGGAAGAGGTCGTTGAAGCAATTGAAAAGCATGTTTCTGAGATTCTCACTTCAGATTGGAATAAGTGTTTCGACAACTGGTTTCTTCGAATGCAAAAGTGTTTCAAACTTAAAGGCGAATATTTTGAGAAGCAATAAAGTGTATTTTTTTGCCGATAAAATATCTGTTTCTTCCTTTCTTCGAAAATGTTTACGGTTGCCATTGTAGACGCAAAGCATGTCAATGATAGTGTAAAAATGACGTGATCCGGGCTATGACATTTTCACCTTAAAAAACGCTATAATATTTGCTACAACCCAAATCGGATCAAAAGCTGATGTCTTCTGGACCTTTCGAATTGTGATGACGAATGGCGGACGTAATCTGGTTATTTGGGAATGGTAGAAAGTAAGAACATTTAACAATGCCGTTTATTTTTCTCCCTAATTTTAAACGAATTTCCTTCTATATCCACGAAATCCTATTTATATGACGTTCGAAACCGAAATGCATGGTTTTGATAAGCATTCCTCTCAGATTATGTTCAAATTCGTAAATATAATTTGTCACATTTCAAAAAATGACAAAGAAGTTAATGGTTTTTATGAATTCTGCATATCTCTATTCGCAAAAGTAATTTTTGGAAAGCATTCGAGAATGTCTTTGACTTGAAACATAATTCGTTTCTCTTTATTACATTAAATACCTCAATGAACTTTTTGAAAAAATACAGCACAATCCTTATCATATCAGAAACCGTTTTCGTAGGTATTGAAACTACAATTCGTTTTCTAATTAGATTTTCCTTATTTTCGATTTCAGGTGAGGCATCCCAGGGCGTCGAGCGGTTCACGAGAATTTAAAGAAGCCACCAAACAAGATGCCTACAATCATCTGCAAAAGGAATTGAACAAGTTAGTGGATTCGGCCCCAGAAAACCGAAAAAGGCACATGAGAGAAGAATTTACCGGATTCGCATCGTTATTTACGCGATTTCTGGAGGAGCAGGGTCCTTCAGTTGAATGGGATAGGATCGAAAAATTACCGAACGATGCCGTGAGAGATTATAAGACTTTGGAAACCCCGACTACCGACGTGGTGCATAGTATGCTTCAAAAATTGGTAGTCGTTAAGTTAAATGGTGGTTTAGGTACTTCTATGGGCTGCCATGGTCCTAAATCAGTTATAGCGGTCAGAAACGATTTGACATTTTTGGATCTCACCGTTCAACAAATCGAAGTGAGTACCTATTTTATTTATTAAAGATTTATCAAATCGATCTACACACGGTTATTGTTGATACATATGCTTTGTTAGATGATATAGTTACTAGGGTAAATTGTCATTTATATCGGTGTAATTTATTTCCTGATTTTTTTTATTGAAAAAGACGCTAATTCCCACAAAATTTTAAATCAAATGAAAAAGAACGCCATCTGACGAACAGAAATCAACCAAGTCTCTTTATTTTTAATGATATCTAACAACATTGCTATTAAAGCATCCATTAAATACGAATGCTGGAAAGGAATCAAACGCATATAGGGCGGGGAAAAGTAACTTTAAAAACCTCGAGGAATGGCAGAGGGAACCAGGGTTGACATTTTTACATTTTAAAATCAAAATCATGTAATTTCTCTGCCGGAAATAAAAGTTCTTTTAAAATTATACAGTTTAAAAAATTCTCATTGCTTAACTACTACAAGTGTTTGACTTAAATGAAATGGCGCACATGCCTTTGGCGTACGGGGTTGCAGGAGATTCTGCGGACACGAAAAAATGATGACGAATGCATCTAAGAAGAGTTGTTCCTACTCATCCGGCGTTTGCGAGAAGAAGGTATCTTTCAAAGTACATAAACTCCTTCATCTGTACAAAACTCGAGCTCTATTTCCAGCTGACTTTCTAGTTAGGGTACAATTTGCTCGATACTGTCTTCATCGATCAGGCTTCATTTTCAAAAGAGAATCTTCAATAGTCGTAATAACCATACACTGGCCGAAAACAATCCTTACAGGATGCTTGTTCAGACGATTTTCTAACTGACTCCTATCTGTTTCCACCTCTATTAAATACACAGAATTATCTAATATTTCTTCGGAAAGTTCTTACGCGTGCGCGGAGATATATGGTTTCTGCAGGATAGCGTTCCTGCACATTCTGCTTATAGCGTACGACAACATTTGGTGAGAGTCGAGTCGTAAGAGCTGGATCCGTTTCCTTGATTAGTGCTCTGGGAGTACGTGAGAGACTTAGTTTATTCAACACCAATCGAGTCAAGGGAAGAACTAGTTGCCTGCATTGTCGAAATGGCAGAAAGTAGGCTTACGAATAACTTGCTGCAGCCTTTATCGAGGACGAACCAGTTTAGCACGAGGCAATTTAAGCGACTTTATTACGTGGTAAAGAGTTCCAAATTACGCGAGGCGAACACCCCGGGGCATCTTTGATGCACGACCAAAAACTGACTGGTATCGGCTCGGCCGATACAGCAGTCATCGCGTACAAGCGTATAGCGAGACAAATCTGATGTGTTTTAGATAGACACTTAAAGTATTTCAATGAAGCTTATGATCCGGTGGACTATTCTTCAATAGAGTTTCAAGGTGGGAATTTTAAACCGTTTCTTCTATAAGCATTAAGCACGTTAAATTATACATTTAACAGTAGTCCTGTATTAATTTAATATTACAATAAAATCATAGATAATATAATTTGCAGCGTTGCACAATTTCAAAAATTCTACATTTTTGACTTGTTGTTCCCAAGGTAAAAATGCTTTTTGATTCTTTCTATCGCTACTTAAATTTGTTAAAAGGACGTCTGTACTTAAAGATATAAAAGTTTAATTTTGCTATTCTCATTCCGTGGTAACATCATTAGTAATGATTCATTACTTTGCAAACTGATATTCTAGATTATACAGATGTTCACTTGTGCAGTTGACACCGTCGACGATACGGACGAAATTTCTTTTTTATATTCGTATGTCCATTACTCGATCCCTTTGTGCATTTAAAGGGATCCGGATTTTAACATTATCGGGGTTAACTTCGTTTAATTTTTCTATGTTGAAATGCGCGTACTTTTAGTGACTACGACGCACAGAATAGGTAGAAAAAGAAAATCCGCTGAGTGAAATGTCTTCTTCTGGGCCGATATCTTACAAATGAGGAAAGAATCATATGTCTATAATTTTTTGATTAAAATTATTCTGCGTAAATGTTATTACAACTTAGAAATTGAATAAAAAAAAAAGCGAATACTAAAGATACATAAAACGGGGTGTCAATTTTCGGAGAGCGTTTTTTAAACAATTTTTCAGTAGGCTGCTGAAAAAATGTGTACCATGCCACCATTTAAGGAATAAATCTATTCCTTAAACTCTGATCATGTGCTTGCTAAATTGGTAGAGAATGTATATAGTAAAACGATGGTCACTTCAAGTGGATGCAATAAACATAATGTTTACACATTAGTTTTAGTAAATATCTTTAGCGAAACAAAGTTTATAATGTCCTCTATGTTTTTAAGAGAAGAATTTATTAAAATATGTTGAGAAGAATGAAACACGATTTCCGAAATGTTCCCAAAAGCTCCAAAAAATGCTTAATCGAATAAAAGTCAGTTACTTTACACCAGTTATACAATTACACAGTTATACCGGACAGTTAAACATAAGAATATCTTCAACAATAACAAGCAATAAAATAACAAGAAAAGCAACTGGGATAAGAAATGGTCAAATTGAAACATCTGCATACACATCCACATGTAAGCGGGTGAAATCATACATTTGCTGCAGCGAGTAGACGGTGTCTATCCGTCTCATGAGAAAGGGTTGATGTTGCCTATTGGTTTCCTCGGGAGACGACAAAAGACGAGCCTGTCTAGTCGCTGCAAGACAGGAATGATTTCACTCGCTTTTATACATGTATCATTCTAGAATTCCTGTCGTGCTGCTGCCTTTCTGTTGCCGCTGCAGCATACCTTGTCGATCATCAGCAATGTATTTTTTTTTTGGCAATAGCAATACTGCATCAGTTTTTATAAAGTTTGCTTTATAATTAATGTAGTTGCTTTATAAGCAACGGTGTCGCCCTGTCTCTTAAGAACAAAGCAAGGAATTTGAATGTGCTCGATTCGGATTTGAGGCTCATATACAGGGATGTGCGAAGACGGCACAAAGTACATTATCTTAATCGAAACTTTCTATCAATTGCTACTAAATGCAATCTGTGTGATACGTTGCATGTCACCTGCATAAGATTATTGCTGACAAGCAATACACGCATCTTTATAAAATATTTCCGATTGACTGGCACACTGACACGGCTTATCCATCGTTGACCGATCTTTCTCGTCGTAAACTGCCAGTGTGTGCAATTCCTTGCCAAATAAAATTAAGATTTTTTTTCAGCCGTACACACAGAATTAATGTTAAGTTAGTTAGTTAGACTGCTGTTTATTTTCACATTGCATTCTATTCTTTTTTTTATTTCAAAGTGTTTAGGAATACGCATTTGGAGTATTCTTTATTATTATTGTAAACGTATTTACCTCTATGTACGTACTTGTATTGGAAATAAACTTATAATTATCTGATTCAAAATGAAAAAGAAGTAGTACATGTATGGTGTCTAGATCTAAGTAAACAAAAAAGAAGCAAATACATATTACATGCACATACAAGTAGGCCAGAAGGCATTATATACAGTCTTATTCGGATATAGTACGAAAAAAAAGTAGGTGAAAGAAACGCATGAGTAATGCCTAAATACAAAATATTATGGTTCTATGTGCACGTAGTAACGAGAAAATGATTTTTCTTTATTCGAGTCCGACTCTGTCTTAGTTAACATATGGGAATCACCGGCAGTCGCTGAAGCAGCGTTCGGATATCCATTTAGTATGCACATAGCATTCACCGTCATTACACGCAATTGCAATGGCATCCTATACGAATATCGAATACACCGATATGATTTTGATTTATGGCGAAACAGGACAAAATAGTCTTGCGGCAGAAAATTTGTACGCGGAACGGTTTCCCAATCGGCGGCATCCATCATCCGAGACAATTGTGAGAACCGTGTATCGACTTCGAGAAACAGGATCAGTAATTCCACGTTTCGAAGGTCGTGGCCGTCATATATCACGTAGAGTTCAGCAAGCAGAAGAGCATATTTTAAACATCGTTGAGGCGGAACCAGGCATAAGTACTACAACTTTAGCCCAGCAAGTAAATGTGTCCCAAACGACGGAGCACCCGCGCATAGTAGTCGAGTAATTCAAGCATTTTTGAACCAAAGATTTCCACAATGGATTGGACGTGGAAGTCGTACTCCATGGCCACCTCGTAGTCCCGATCTAAATCCATTAGACTTTTTTCTGTGGGGATACATGAAAAGATTGGTATATCATCGTCGCCCTGATATTGAAAATGTCGAAGATCTGCGAAATCGCATTTATGTTGCAGCTCAACGCATTCGCGAAGACATGGTAAATTTTACTCGTGTGCATAATAACTTTCGTCGCCGAATTGATGCCTGTATTAGAACTCACGGTGGACATTTCAACATTTTTTACATGAATAAATTATTTTGTCCTGTTTCGCCTAGATCGGTCCTTGTTAGGATCACCACAAATTTCATAAAAAGAAAAAGAATGTATAACTACAAATAACTCAAAACCCGACATTTCGGATGCATTAACTTTAAACATTAAGAACGCAAATCATATGGTTATCGGCATATTCAATGTAAACACATAAACACTTCGACATCAGCTGTACGACAGACTAATGCATTTCAATAGACTATTCACTATTCATAGCATCTACAATGCTTTATCGCTTTTTATTTGCATCTGGGTTAACTTTGATTCATCAGCGGTATTTGTATAATATAGGAGAAACAAAGATATGGACCGGCTTTACCTGCATTTTGGGCCCTAAAATTTGAACAAAATGTATATGTTACAAATAAATTTCTTTTTAGATTTTCAGTAACACATTGATAGGTAGTCTTCAGATTTCGGTAGCTTAAGTGCTATTTACAGGTAACCCTGTATAATTGAAATACAGAAATGTCCTATGAATAACTACCGACAACACGCTCTCAAGAAGCAGCCGCATGCAGCGATGCTTGATTTCATTAGAAACGTATGTGCAATAGTATTGCTAATGTTAAAATAAAGGATATGCTGTTTTAAACGTAGTACCTTTAGGAAAAAAGCGAAACAAACAGAATAGTCTTATGCTTCGCTATATGAAACCATCTTAAAGCAGCAACCATGTGCGACACATGATCGAATTTTTTAATTACGTATAACGTACAACTTTAACAACAATAGGAGCGGCACATCTAAATTTTTAAAATCTTTCCATATATTTATTAGTGCGTTGAATCCAGTAGTCAAGATAAATCTTCGTCTTGTAAATAGTATACAGATGTTCCATTTAAAAGACCAAATTTTATCGTATCTTCATCGAATATATCTATCATCGAATACTTGTCATATTTGGGCATAATTTTATGTAGCATAGAACTTGTCTCCTTGTGATTTTTTTTGTCAAAACCTTTCTGTCAATTAGGCCGGAAAGGAATTATCTCATGACTACACGCTAAGTGAAGACACTTGTTGAATGTTATACATCATTTAAATTTATGGGAAGTCCTTATGGAATTATTTTCAAATGTTATGTGATGCCATTACCATTGCTTAAAATGGTTGTCTCAAACCATTCTTTTTCTTTTCGCATAATGCAATTAATACTTCACAAATTCTAATTGGTTTCTTATCTATTTCAGCATTTAAATAAAACCTATAAAGTAAACGTTCCGCTGGTCCTAATGAATTCTTTCAATACAGATGCCGACACAGAGCAGGTGGTTAGAAAGTACAAAAAATTACAAATCGAAATTCATACGTTCAATCAATCGTGCTATCCACGAATCAATAGGGAGACGCTAATGCCAATTGCGAAAAATGCCAATGTGGAGGCCGACCTAGAAGCATGGTATCCACCCGGTCACGGGGATTTCTATCAAAGCTTTCACAATTCCGGATTACTGAAGAAATTCATAGGCGAAGGAAGAGAGTATTGTTTCATATCTAACATTGACAATTTGGGCGCCACTGTCGACTTGAGTATTTTAAATCTACTTTTGAATCCAAAGCATAGTGAGAAACACGAATTTGTTATGGAAGTAACGGATAAAACTAGAGCCGACGTTAAGGTAATATATATATGTATATATTTTTTTTTTAATAACAGAAATAACTTTTTTACATGAATTTGCTTTTTTTGCTTAGGGTGGTACGCTTATCCACTATGAAAACAAATTACGTCTACTGGAAATTGCCCAAGTTCCTAAAGAGCACATCGACGATTTTAAATCTGTCAAGACATTTAAGTTTTTCAATACCAACAACTTATGGGCGAAATTAGACGGTAAGTTGTGTTACTCTTTGGAAAATGTACATATTTTTATTATTAATAGTGCTGTACAACAAACAAGGAGATCATTTTGTTGTATTGGATCGCCTTGTTAAATTTGAAGAAGTCGTTTAGTGTTACATGGTATCGTATTAAGTGCTTGCTGTAAATTATGATTTCTCAGAAAAATGTGACGTGTACAGCAAAATCTTAGGCTGCAAAGTTGAATGGATAAATATTAATAAATATTACGGCATATATCGCCATATTTATTCATTGACAAATAACGTAGTAACGAAAGTATAACATTTAACAAATCATGAAATAAAAAAAATACGAAGGAAAACACAAAAGCAATACGACAAATATAAATAACGGCGAAGTAAGTGATAAGCATGAAAGCAATAAGAAGGAGAGGTGTAGACTGGTACGGCGAAGAATGTGAAGAAGTTAGGAACGACCTAAGACAACTTTATAAAAAGATCAAAAATAGTACAACAGGAAATAAAATAAGTGGTATGAAAATTAAAGATAGTAAAACAGAACACGACCCCCAACTTATTGACAATATACGGAAGGAGTACTACCAACAGATGCTAAATGAAGAATATGAGAAATGAAGGAAATACTAACAGAAGAAGAAAATAATGAAGTCCAATATCCCACAAAAATGGAGATATAGGCAGAAATAAGAACATTTCGAAATGGCAAAGCCCCGGGAAGTAGAACTGCTAAGATATGGAGGACAGCAACAAACTAAACACATCTGTTAATTCGTTCAACATATATGAATTCAAAATTAAATTCCAAATGAACGGAACACACACACGAATCTACAAAAAATGAGACAAAGAGAGATGCGAAAACTATAGAGTTATAATTCTACTAAATATAGCATAGCATTTGATACCTTAAAAAGAGAAAATAATGAAAGAGTTAGAAATCTTAAAAGTACAAAAAAAAAAAACTAAAAAAGTTAGCAGACGTATTAAAAAAAACGTTAGTATTAAAAGAAACTAACGTCAAAGTCCAATTCCAAGAACCAGAAACAGAGAAGACGGAGGCTCTATAAGAGAGGCGAAACTACGCGATGAAAATATCAGTCAGAACTCAGTGCAAGCAGCGGCATAAGTTGAAGATGTAGCAATAATAGCGAACATTAAAAAATATCTAATAAAGGCAGTTGACCGAATAGAAAAAAGAAGAATGGGATACAGATTAATAATTAAAAAGAAAAAGACAAAATATATGAAAATTGGAAAGGAAGCAGAAGAGAAAAAAAGTAATTTAAAAACGCAACAATATTACGACGTTCAACTACTTAGGAGTAACAATAAGGGAAGAAGCAAAAGATAGGATAAGAGAAGGTATTCAAAACGACATACGAAAGAAATAAGACATAATAAGATAGTCATTGCGTATGGAACGGAAGTGATAACAAGAGAGGGAGAAAAGATTAAAGAAAAACAAATAAATAGAATAGTACATAAAGCCAACTGAAATAATCAGAAGGGTGACACAATGGATCTCATTATGGCCAAGAAGAAAGGACAAGTCGAAGAAGACAGATTGCTGGGACAGAAAGGAATGTAGGGAGATGGTAAACGCAGTGAAGACTAGCATCAAACTATAAAAAAAAAATTTAAAGAGAAAGAAAGGAAAAACGAGGATTGACCCATCTTATTATACGATTTTAAAAAACGCGCTAAACGTTAGCTATAAACCGAAGGATTGGACGGCCCGATGATGATGAATGTCTCAAGTAGCATGTAACGTTTTTAAAACGTTAGTAGAAAGGTCTTTCGAGCGTAAGCGGTTGACACACGACTCCAACGAAAATTATACAAATTAACAACAAACAATGGTACTCTACGCTATGACGTTGTGACCAACCTCAAGTGGTGAATAATGGTAGCAAGAGATTTTTACATATCGCTGCCATTTACGTGGTTTATCAGTCGGTAATTCTTGTGTTAGTATAAAAGCTGCAGACGCTACAGCCGGATGTTCATTATGTGATTCGTTTAGGTGTGTTGCTTCTTGCGCTTTGTAATGTATACAAGGTTTTATACAACTCGAAGAAATTCTTACTCAAATGAGTAATTTTGTAGTGCAACAAACAAGGTGTATTTCATTTTCATGGGTGTTCCTCGAGCGTTTTTGCTAATACAAGAATTATCGACTGTTAGAAAATCACATTGGAAACGTTTTAGACTGAATTACTGACATCAAACGAATGGAAAAATGCGTAATTATGTCAGATAATTACTTCTTCAACTATTTTTCGTAAAACTAATTAATAGCTTTAGCATTGATGTTTCCTGCTCTGTACTCGCGTTGTATATTAATATACATACATACATACATACATACGTACAATAATGTTCAAACGACTACGGATATATAGAGAGAGGGGAACAGGAGTGGGGAGTCCACATCAAATGATGTCACTCTTGATCATGATCACTTGATGTCAGGCTCGCGAGGTTAGTGTAATATTTTGATGATAGTCATGTTCCCACCCGTATTCCCCGTTTCGTATATATTCGTAGTAGCGTGCGCAGTATTGTATATTCAATATTTTGTATAACAGTAAAACTAACAAACTTTCAGGAAGTACAGAAAATTTAAAACTATGAGTTTTACGAGAGTCAAATGATTTAGTCTTGTACTTAAGGGTTTTTGTAGGTACAAATTATACATACAAAGAAAAGTAATGAACATATGTTGTTAAACGATATTTTGTATAGAGTATTTTCAATAAGCGACTAAAATAGTGTATTAAATAATTTCATAACGTACGAGTGTAAATGTAAAACATACCTAGATGGTCGCAGTGAATGGTTCTGCTTTTTTATATATTACATCTTTTTTTTCGTTTTCAGCTATTGATAGAGTATTGGAGCAAAACAGATTAAGTCTCGAAATTATCGTAAATAACAAATCATTAGGGAACGGACTTAACATCATACAACTAGAGACCGCCGTAGGAGCCGCAATGAAATCTTTTGAAGGGGGTATTGGTATCAACGTACCAAGGGCTCGTTTCCTTCCAGTAAAGAAAACATCAGATCTTTTACTCGTGATGAGTAACTTGTACAGTTTAAAGAACGGTTCGCTGATTATGTCACCACAAAGAATGTTCCCGACGACGCCGCTAGTAAAATTGGGCGACAATCATTTTTCTAAAGTGCAAGAATTCCTGCGCAGGTTCGCTAATATACCAGATTTAATAGAACTAGACCATTTAACCGTATCCGGTGATGTAACGTTTGGAAGAGGAGTTTCTTTAAAGGTAAAGTTAGTGAGATTTAGAGAGATCTATTCCATGCATTTTTTTTTATGTTACAGGGCACTGTTATTATTATCGCCAATCACGGCGACAGAATTGATATTCCAAGTGGAGCTCTATTAGAAAACAAGATTGTATCAGGGAACATGAGAATCCTAGATCATTAAAATAGGTTGCTAATCAAAAATACGTGTTCTGTAAATCAATAAAATTGATTTCCAAATCTAGCCGGACTAGCGGTTGAAGTGATTGTTAGATTCTGTATATTTAATGTTTTTTTTTCTTCGTTTTGAATGTGATTCTATAAGCATGCCATAAAATTGCATCTCGTGATTAAATTTTGTAGTAAAATCGTTACGAATAAAATTTCTGTTTGTTACATCCTGTTTTATTCTTTTTGAATCGTACAAAATTTACTTTATTAATTTTAATAATAAGGAAACAAAATTTGTAACTATAACTAACATATATAAACAAACAACAACGAAACTTGTTTATCTTATACAGGCGGATGAATTGGCGCATGTATACTTGTATAACAATTTTCGAACATGTTGAAAAGTGTAATTACTGCTAATACTGCAATCGATAGTGTGACGATGAAGTATGTTTCTTTGATGAAACGTTTCCTGAAATCAAACAAAAATCAATTAAACAATTATATCGTTTTTGCATTAGGGAGGGGGAAAGGGATGTTCCGAATGTAACAAGATTATCGATTAATAGAATGTAACGTTTTGATATATGTCATAAAATTAAGAATATAAACACGAATAGGGAAAGTTGGGACAGAATATGATGTTTTGACAATAGATATGGATATTGTGCGTCTGTCGATGACATGCACCGTACTGTGATGCGGTCGTCATGTTGTTTCTACGTGTACATTTATTTGTTTCGAAGGAAAAAGAAATTCGGGATGAAAATACATTTATTGATCATTTTCTAAGTACTACTTAAATACTATTCTTTTTTCTGTTTACCTATAAATGCTAATAAAGTAGTTGTTCTTAAGATCACTTTTTTCTATCAATTTCCCCGTCCGTCCCCGTTCCGCCCCAGGTTCTCCCACTGTTCCACTACGAAATATGAGCAGACATTGATGCTACGTATGTATGTTTCTCGAGTTGAATGGGTATTGTAAAAGAATGGGACCATAAAACAAAACGATCAATAGGAGAACGCGCTTTAGGAAAGTTTGGGAATCGCTGCTCTAATTATAAGCGAGAGATGTCGCGCTGTATTCCCAGTAAATCGATTAAAATACCTTTTTCCATTTTTTTTTGAGCTCAACTGACAGAGCGAATTCAGCTTTGTTAGAAGCGACACTTTTGTTCTTTTTATCTGTGTTTTATTTTATTTTCATCATAGTTTAGTTGCCGTTAAAATATTTTATTTTTATACAAAGAACAACTTCTGCTATGGTCTGCATGTCAGTTGAATTGAATGATGTTATATTAATAAAAATATGCTTTACAATGAAAATGACTTACATACTAGTCTTGACCTAACGCATGTCGATTCGAGTCCTTCGTGGTCAGTGTCTTAACTTAATAGAAGCTAATTTTGTTAATAGAAATAATTACAAAACTTACATTGTTACTTTTTATTTCGAAATCAGAAATTTGCTTAATTGTCTCATATTTATATGCGAAGATCATAATAAAACCTAGACAAAAAAAATTGACGAGAGGCATCAGTTTCGAAGAATACGTAGAGCTCTATTCAATTGTTAAGTGTAATGCAACACATAAATGAAACTAGGCAGAGTATTAAATTAGAAAACCTCAAATTAATTAAGAACGTAACGCAACGATAATTAAGCTCTTATGAGACTATTTATATGAGAGAGAATAAAATTCTGTTAAA
The DNA here is from genome assembly GCA_020654165.1 of Oryctes rhinoceros. Classification (NCBI taxonomy): domain Eukaryota; kingdom Metazoa; phylum Arthropoda; class Insecta; order Coleoptera; family Scarabaeidae; genus Oryctes; species Oryctes rhinoceros. The sequence goes on from JAIOKQ010000153.1 coordinate 30,046, forward strand.
CCGAGAGGAAAGATTTCTTAGGCACTCGGCCACTTCCTCCTTTGGTTTTATCCTTATCTAACATCATTTTGTCCCCCGATTGACAATAGACACCCACGAAATTCCGAAACATATGTTCGGATTTATTAAATATTTTATGTGGTGCGGCGTGTTAATACCTTAGTGTTGGAAACAGAAAGTTGAAGCGATCAATCAGAGCTGCTACAATGAAATTTCTTTAAAACTCTAAAAAGTATGTTCCGTATCGCAATAAAATATTATTTTTTGAAGTAAAATAAGCATACCTTTCTCTCTTAGGAAATGAAGGCAAGTCCTCTTCTTCCTTGCTATCTTCTGAGCTTTGTTTAACAATCGGAATCTCAGTTTCGGTGCAAATCGTTTCGAGAGATCTAAATGTATGATTCGTTACTTATTATTCACGAACTATTAGCCCTAACTAACAACTATATGTTGGCATGGTTATTTTTTTTTTCAAAAATTTGGCACCACAAGAAATATTTCGAGATCGGTGAAATGTTTTATATTTTAATTGGAAATTGCATGAAAATGCCGCAAATAACTAAACGTTGAGACGATGAGGGAAATGTTATCGATCATGCAAAACAAAATTGAAGACTCTCTTTAAGTAAATAACATTGTAAGGGAAGTTACGACTCTTTGCAATCAACGTAATGGTTTTTTCATGTGTCCCAAGAGTGTTGTCGGAGAAAGTATACATAAAACTTAACTCGGATTTGACAAGATATCAATTTAAAAATATATATGTAAGCACATAAGTAAATTACATAAATAATTTATCTAGGTTACAGAAAGGCCTCTGCTGGTCAGAAGAGAAATTTGCTGATTTGGGTAAGATCAAAAGCAAATAAGATTTTGACGATTAGGAGAAAATGACCTACAGTAATGAGTGTAATAAATTTGACGTCTGTGTTGAAGATAAGCAAACATGAGCGTCTCATAAGAATCGATGATATGGGATTGTATGTCACGGCCAATTGAAATTGAGGATTATAAACTAGATGGCACCTTCTATTATACCGCATTTGCAACTAAACAATATGATTTACCCAACGGAATTAGCCCGAAGTTGCGTCAGAAAATTAGAATAAATTCGAGACACGTTTATTCTTGGCATATGTATTCAAGCGGTTATCAACTCAAAAGGAGACACTACGAATTACTAGAGTTATTAATTATATTAACTTACTTTTCCATCCCAACCATTTGTTCTTTTTTATTATTTAATTACTTATTGTTGTAGTTTAAACTATATTTTTCTTGTTTTCATAATAAATTTGATTCTTTTAAAGTATGATTGGGCACTCTTTTAAGAACGTGTTAACATTCATAAAATAATGCATTGTATCCCAACATATAATTGTTAGGGCTCGTAGAACCGGTCTTACTGCTTTATGGACAGGCACGGGTTCGGTAGGTTGTCGACGCGTTGTCTCAGTCGTGCTACGTAATTTATCATCAGTTCTACTGCTTTGCTGAGTTTCTCTTGTTGCATCAGCGAGCCGAACTGCTCGGCCGATATGGAGACTTGTGTGCAGAGCCTGAGAACCTGTTCTAACTGCGACGAAACGTCGACGTCCTTCGCGTATTTCTCGAGATGTATCGACAGAGTCGAGATTTTCTCTCCCAACGCGCGTTCCCTTTCCCGCAGACGAATCCTTTGCACCTTGCATCTTTGGGGAACCGATTTTTTGTCTATGGTATACGCTAGTACGAGGGCTGTAAATTTTTCTTCCATTTCCACAGGAGAAAAACTGTTCAATCTAAAACAATATAAGAATGTTCATTAGATCGTGTTGAAGTGAAATTAACAAAAAAATAAATTATTAGGATTCTCAATGTTATTCATATTCAGAATTTGCCAAATACCTTACGAGATTTCCTGTTAAACCAAGATTTTCCAGAACGTCAGTATTAAGATTTGGGGAAGTCTCTTGTTCAATCAAGCCCTAGAAGCGTCAAACAAATACATTTTATTACAATAGTGTTAACTAATAGTTGGTTAAAATTAAGCAGAAACTTAAGAACTGTAAAGTTATTCAAGGCAGATAACGTACTGTTAGATTGTTTAGAAATAAATGTAGGCTTTGGTAAGTAGCTTCGACGACATAATGACGGTAAAAAAGACCAATGTTATTATGTTACCAATACAGTTAGCATTAGTAAAAAAACAAAAAACAAAGTTGTTAACAAAAGTTGTTAAATTACAATGACTATAAAGAAACAGCAAACCAATCGAGCAGAAATTAAAACACATTATACGGCATTTTAATTCGTGTTACGTCCTCTTGCTCTTATTACTGCTTGTATTCCTCCATTCATACCTCTTATCACTTTTTAGATAGATTCTTGAGGCATGGCTTTCCGCATTTCTCATAATGCAATTTTAAGTTCTCGAATATTAGATGAAGGGAGATTTCGCGCTGAAACGTGTTGTTTAAGATCGTCCCAAATATGTTTGATCCGAACGAGATTAAGGAGAGGCCGTTCAATTGTTGTTATTTGCATTTCCTGAATCTTGCATTAAAATAATCCTATCGCTAGTGAGTGGTGTAAAACGTGCAGCATGTTGTTCTAGGATGTTTTCTACGTATCGGCATACTGCAATAGAACTCTATCACTGGCAATGGCTTCCAAAGAAGTACCAGGCTAGATCATTACTTCACCTTCCTGTGCACTTACGCGATGGGACAAGTTGCATTGAGCATAACGCTCCTCCAGCTTTTCTCTTCCTCTATCCCAACCATCAACACTAAACAAGCAAACTCTTGGCTCTTATGTAAATAAAACGTGACTTCACTGTTATAAAGCGCAGATTCTGTGAATTCGAGCAAATACAGCTCAGCGTACTCGATGATGTTGGAAAAGCTTAGGAACAGTCGCTGGTCGGTAAGCTTTCAAGTTGCATTCCTTTAACCTTCCTTCTACTGTCCACCAACTTGCATAAGCAGCTAAGGATTCTTATCGCAATGATGTGCCCGTTTCGTAAAGCGTTAGATACGATAAAACGATTGTTTAAACAGACCAGTCTCTTGACTGGTCTGTTCGACTAATCTAAACCAATGATTGGAATTGCTTGAGTTTCATTCACATACAACATAAGGGTATTAAGAAAAAACTACAATCATAAGGGGCCTCTTTAGGAGAAGGAAAGGTAATAGGCTTCAGTTAGCACGGTAGCTTGTGTGTGTAACTAAGCTAGAGGCGAAACTAACTGAGAAGGAGGCAGTTAATCACGATAACTCACCATGTGAACAATGCCAAAGGCGAAAAGAAATTGTTGTAAAAATAAGAATTAAGTGATGAAGTGGCACTGGCGTGTTCGTCCTGTTTCGCCGATATACACCAAACCTTACAAACAAGCGAAACTTTTGAGAGAGGTTTGAAGATTGTTTTGATATTTTGTTTTTTCAATCATTTCAATCATCTGCATTAGTTCCTAAACAAATAATAATAAATTAAGACAAGGAAAAATAAACCATCAATATTCGTACAATGGAATATTGCTACATTGTTTCAACTCATTCTGGCTGTATAGTATAATTGCTAAAATGTATGTGCTTGATGAGCTAGCTTTAGTTTATATCTAGACTTTTAGGGTAAGTGCTGGCAAAAATTACAGCTTTAAAGAGGATTAGAAAATTATACAAGGAAAGATTTTCAAATACACCCCGATGGCTTGATTAAAACGTGTAAAAATTACCACTAAAGCTTCCTAGATAGTTATACTTTCCGGTATTTTCTAAACAAAAAACCTACTAATAAAAACTTTTTCTGTGACGTACAGACGTCATTCAATATTCAATATCATACGTTCAAATGACTAGAAATATTTAAATTAAATAATTAATTCTTCGATAAATGAATGTTTAACTCACTTTTTAATAATCCTAATACAAAGGAGCGTTCTCAATAGATTACAAAATATGTTAATTTCAATAAAAAAATTTTATTATTAAAAATTTAATTAAAGGAATTTGCTAAATTTGAATTTATATTTCAACAATTAATTTTTCGTTTTGTGTCTAAAGGTAATGTTTCACAGAAAAACCTTGTTCTTAGATGTTTTGTTTAAAAACTTAGCAGCGGATTGCTATCTGAAAGTTATTATTACCTACTATATCGATTTAACATGTAAAAGTGATAGAAAGTTTTATATTACTATTAGAAAGAAGAAAGAAACTATTCATATATCATCTTAATATCTGGAAATCGTTTAAATTTCAAGGAAACGACGATCTATTCCGCAGACACGAAAAGCCATAGTTCAGTTGAGTTCTTAAATTGATAATCTGATTTGATTTTAATTGGTGATAGCACTTGAGACTCTCCAATTAAAAACAGAATAGTCTTGATAAACTTAAAATTAAACGGTGATTAAATTCTTATTGATAAATTTATACTTACTTGTAAACCTGAACTGGGTTCTTTTAGATTTTGGCGTAAGGTTTCATGATTCTTAATGGAGGTCTACAAAACGCAATTGTTAATGATTTTTATACGAAAACCTAACAAACAGTTTACCAATTTATCAAGAAGTGAAGTGGTTACGTGAACTTGATATTCCACTTGTATAATTTCTTCATCTAACGGCCCAGTAGGAGTACCTATCGCATGATCTGGCTGTAAACCTTCTTCCGATGCTGGACGAACGAAATTAACGTCTAATACTGATTTCCAAACACTAAGCGCATGAGTCGTAGCTCTGAAATTTGATTAGTTTAAGAGACAGCAAATCAGAAATTTTGTTAAAACATAGGTATTTACCTACAAAGGCGTAAGCGTTTTTCACATAAGCGATCTCTAATGGTGTCCATATAAACTACTAGTGAATTGTGATTCTTGATTTCGTTTCCTTGTTGTTGGTGTAACTCACTACATTTCTCTTCAAAACATTCTTCCCTTTTCGTATTTTTCAAATCTAGCAATTTATGTTTACATTTCAGACCTTCGCAATTCATTTTGTTTAATAATAGTTCCTGTTCGCTATTAATCATTTTTAATTCTTTATTTTCTTTGTTCAATTTGTCCATTTTGCTAATTAAATCTTCCATTTCGGCGATTAAAATATCATTATTTGATATCGTTTTATCCAGTTCTTTTTTGAGATCTGCAACTTCCTTAGATAACTGTGATTCTGTTTCCTTTGCTGTCGCTATTTCTTTTAGATTGTCTTCATTTGAGTTTTTGTAAACAGTCAATTGCTCTTCTAAAGCCGCAATTTTGTCATCCAGCCTCATGTTTTTCCTAGCTAACCGATCAAACCCTATTGTAGGTTTACTTCCTGTGATATTCTCTACACAATTGCAGGTATCGATTTTTTTTGAAAGCCAAGTATTTTTCTCTAACATCAATTCTTCTAACTGCTGCGTCGTCTGCCAGTTCTCTTGTTCTAGTATTTTAATTTTCCCCGACATAATTTCCTTTTCGTGTTGTAAGCGATTGTTTTCGCATTTAATTTTGTTAATCTCTTCCTTATTTCTGTCAGCTTCGTTTCTCAAAACGTCCAACCTGTGACGTTCATCTTCACAAAATCTTTTCTCTATTTTATAGAGGTCATCTAGTAGTTCTTTTACCCGCTGATTTGCTTCGTCAAGTAGTTTAGATTTTCTATCCAGCTCCATAGACAATTTATCAAACTTACTAGAAACTTCTGAGTTTTGTTCCGTTAGTTTTTTGTTTCTTTGCATCAGGCTACATTTGCTTTTAATAGCGGTCATAAGTTTGTGATGGCGTTCTTCAGAGACATTTCTTAAATTGTTTTTCTCTTTGTCTAATATTTCGTTCTGCTTATCCAAGAGTGCAATTCGACTTTCTAATTTCAGGATTATTTCTGCTAAATTTTCAGTTTCGGTGTTTGCACGTTTTAGGTTTTCTGTAACTTTTGCTTTCGAAGATGCCTCTTCAGCTAGTTGATTTTCTAAACTGGCAATAGTTCTGTTTAGGTTATTTTCCGAGTTTAATCTCAGCTCTTGTTCAATTTGCATTTGGTCCTCAGAGCGCTTGAAGTTTTGCAATTTTGCTTCTAATTCATCGATATGTTTCTGCATACATGTCTTCTCAAATTCAATATCTACAAAACGTTCTATTTTATCTTGTATTTGAGATAGCGCTTGTTCCTTGTCCGCTAAATTATTTTTTAGATTTTCATTTTCTTCTGTGCATGATTTCAAATTTATTTCAAGCTCCTTTATTTGTCTTTTATCGGTTTCACATATTTCTTTCAATTCCTGTATGATTTGATTTTTCTTTTCAAATTCTTCTGAAAATTGCTTAAGAGAATCTTGTAATTTGTGGTTCTCTGAGCAAAGACTTTCATTTTGTTTCTGATGTGTCTCTGACGCACTTTTGGCTTTATTCAGAGCGAGCTTTACATTAACTAAATCAATCCCTAATTGTTTGTTATCAATATCCATCTTCTTCAGGCTATTTTCATTTTTGTCCAATTTTGAAGAGAGTTCGCCATTTTGACATATTAGACTCTCTTTTATTTTTTCCAATTCTTCATATTTTTTAACGTAATAGTCTGTTTTTTCTCTAAACACCAGTAGTTCCGTTTCCAATAAGTTATTTTTCTTTGTTAATTCATCATTTGCATTTTCTAAAGTTTTAATATCTTTAACCAGTTTTGTATTATTTCTAGTCAATTTTGTAACTTTTTCTTTTTCAGTTTTGGTTTCCATTTTTAAATCGTCATATTCGATGGTAATTACCTCGTGTTCCTTTTGCAGTTTTTCTAAGAAACTTGAGAGTTCGTCCAATTGATTTTTCAACTGCGAGTTAAATGAATGTTCCTTTTTATACTCGGCAATGGTAATTTCAAGTTGTTTCTTTTCATGTTTGATCAAACAAATTTCTGAAAGTAGAGCTTTGTTTTCTGTTTCCGAATTTTCAATTTTTTTTTGTAAACTTTCTAGATGCGATGTCATATTCTGTTCGAGCTCGTCTTTAGCAATTTTCAAGTTGCTGTAGTTAGTTTTAAATAAATTCTTTTCCACTTGCAACGACATATTTTCATTTTGGATTCTGGCTATTTCTAATTCTATAAAATCTTTCGCAGATTTGTATTTTAAATTTTCCGCTTGAAGCTGTTCTTGTTCGCTCCATAAATCATCTTTCTCATTCTGCAGTTCACGATGTTGATTTTCAAATTGGATTATTTTACTCAATAGCTCCTCTTTTTCGTTTTGGAGAATAACCTTTTGGTCATTCAGAACTTTGATTTTCTCTAGAAGTTGATTTTTTTCTTCTTCATGCAACTGCTTTTCTTGGTCAAGTTGATTAATTTTTTTCGCTAGTTCTTCTTTATGTTGTTGGTCGGTTCTCGCCAGTATCTGACGCAACTTTTCTATTTCTACAGTTAAATTAACGATCTTAACATATTTCATAGAGTTATCCGTTTCGAGTTCTTCAATTCTTTGACCATAAATTCTACATTTGTTTTCTAAATCTGTATATTCTGCAAACTTTTTTTGGATTTCGCCGATATAGTTAGTGTTACTTTTTAGGACATCCTCGAGATTTCTACATTTTTCTAGAAGAATGCATTCCTTCTCCTGCTCTAGAGACAGTTGCGTTTTTAGATCATTGTGAGACATTTTCAATTTTTCTAATTGTTCTTTATAACTCAAATTTTCCCGCGATAGAAATTCAATGTCTATATTTTGCCTAGAAATAATAATACCGCAGTTCTCATGTTGTACAATTTCACGCTGAAGGTTGAGCAATTTTTTTTCCATTTCGGTTATTATTGAACTTGTTTCACAATCATATTTAGCATTTTTGTTTTCAATAGCAATATGACTACAGCTTGTTGCCTAAAAATAAAATGATTGTGCGGATATCAAAGAAAGGTACATATCTAACTTACGTTTGCTATTTCATCGCGGAGGTTAGTGGTGGTGCTTGTATTAACTAGCATCATTTGGAAGTTATAATAAAATTGATTATCGACAGTGTCATCAGTCTTCAAGTCGAAACTTAAGGAATCGTGTTCTTGGTTACTTTCATTTGATTGTATGGAACTGCCTAATAAATTTATTAATATATGAAGATATAATACAAATGATATGTACTCACTTAACGAATTATAAGTTTTATTTAGTGCTATTAGTGACTCGGTCTTCTCAGCTTGTTCCCGAAATAATTTCTCCAGGTTTTCCTTTTCCAATTTTAATTTCTGAAAAAGACGCTGCAATGAGTCAATCATCATATGGTATATGTATTCTATACCAATTGTCAGTCCAATCTGATTTAATAGCTAGATGCATACTGGACAAAGAAAGGGTATACATTATATGGTAGACGGTACACTGTTCCCACCACAACAGGGTGTTAGATATACAGGATGAGTCGGGAGGAACAGAGCAAGCTCCAAAATTTGATTTTACACGTAAAAAAATATGTTCACATCAATTTATCATATATTTTCAAGTTACAAACAAACAAAATTCCACACATTAGAATTTCTTTAATTATAACGTTCTTTTAATAAATGCTCAAAAACATTGCCACCGACTTCTAAACATTTTATGCTTCGTCAACGAAGGGCGATAGTTGCTGTCCTGATTGCTTCATGTCTTTTCTTAATATCGGCTACAGTATTTGTAATATGTCGAATTAGTGGATGTAATACAAAGCTCTGGAAACGTATCGTCCAAATGTTACTTAATCTATCGAACGAAAAGCTCCATTATGGTAATGATACCTTTGGATTTTGAGAGTAACATCCTTTAGTATTCTTCGTAGTTCATTCTGTAAAAAAGTAGTGCTTTTATGCATGGTGATCCTCCAAAATGAAAAGGCCAATTAAATAGCTATGGACAATACCACACCGTACGTTTACCAAAAACTTAAAATGCTGAAAATTACTTTCAACTGTTGTGTGAGGATTTTCATCTGATTAGACATGAGAGTTCCGAGTATTATTAATATTGTCATGGGTGAATGTTGCTTTAATCATAAAAATGATTGCGATACAACATGCCGATTATTATTTATCCATCTACAAATTGTAGATGCTGCATATAAACCCCTTGGCCTTGGAATGTATTTATTACTCTTTTTTGTGGAATGTCCAATTGAATCCCAATTCTTCGTGAGCTGATCTTTCCATCTTCTTTTACTAAATCCAGAATATTTTCTACTTCATTTAATTCTTGGCAAGTAGCTCGTTTATGTTATGTTATGTTAGCACTGGGAAGCATTCCTGTCTCGTGCAGTTTGTTGAAATCGTAAACGATATTCTTCAACAGCACCTTTAGCATTCCCATTGAAAAAACCATAAAATACTCCGATGCCTAGACATGTCGGAACAGCAAAATTACTGAAATAAGGATTGATTCAGATATCCACTATATTATATGCGACAAGATGCAAAAAAAGTTACATTATTTTCACATGTACAATGCATTTTTGGAGTTTGGTTCATTCCTCCCGATTCATCCTGTGTATCTATTAAATCAATTTCAGTTTAGTTGACAAACAGTAAAAGCATGTACTTATTATTAGAGCTCCCCAAAGTGCGTGGCAAGTCAGAAGGCGTACTGCCGGGCGTGGCCGGGGGGATATGTAATGTAATATATAAGCAAATAACTCGCATCGCATTTCGGTAGTTTATTACCGTATGCGATCGGGTTGTGACGGTATGGCGGACGCGCGTAGTAAGAAACGCCCACAGGCCGACAAAGTGAAAAAGTTCTGTGGAGAATTTCCTGACTTAATATATAATGGAAGTAAGATTATATGTAAAATTTGTAATATACCTCTGATGTGCAATGATGAATATGGCTGTAGAAGACATGTAAATAGTCAGCAACACAAAAATAAAAAACTGGGTGTATCACCGACTGAGGCAACTCAATTTATAATTGATTTATTTTATATGCTGACTGCGTGTAATTTACCGTTTTCCTTACTCAGGAAGAAACCATTCCGTGAATTTTGGAATAAATATAATCCAGACTTTGAGTTACCGTCGGAAACAAGCTTAAGGAGATGTGTGCCAAGTGTACGTACCGAAATTGAAAACAGGATCAGATCTGCAATAAAAAATAAACTACTGTGGTTATGTATTGACGAAACGACAGACCGTAAAAAACATTCTACTTTGAATGTGATTGTACGTATACTGGAACCTCGTCAACCTACAAAGGGAATTTTATTAGCTAGTAAAAGACTAAAATCGTGTACTGCCGACGCTATCGAGAGCGTAGTCGTTGATACTTTACAAACATTTGAAATTGCCACTACTCAAGTATTAATTTTCATGGCCGATGGTGCCGCGACAATGCGTTGTGTAGGTCGTTCTCTTCAAGAACATTATGGGATGATGTTACATATTACTTGTAAACTTCATGCTCTGCATATTGCGGCTGAAACTATTCGTGCAAATTTCCCTGAGGTAAATGCATTAATAACAAATACGAAACGAGTGTTTCTCAAATATCCCAAACGTACCAGTGAATTTCATAAACAGTGTCCCGGGATTCCCGAACCACCAGAGCCGATTCTTACGCGTTGGTGGACATGGCTGAAGGCAGCGTTTTATTATTTTAAATACTTCCGGCAAATAAAATCAGTCGTCTTACAATTCAATCCCGACGAATCTGCGGCTATTAAGGAAAGCCAGGATAAATTCCGAGATATTTTCGTTGAAGCAGATTTACAAACCGTTTACAACAATTATAGAGAAGTACTTGAGGCAATAAATAAATTACAAAATAGTGCACTGTCCCTGACGGAGTCAGTACAAATATTAGATGACGTTAATACACTCCTACACTGTATAAATAACAAAAAAAAATGATATCGTTACAAGAAAGATACAAATTTTAGCAGGTTAAGACAAGTTTGGGAAGGTAACTCTACTGATCCGGTGACTAAATTCAAAGATTATTTTCATTACGCGTGTATTACATCATTAGACGTCGAGCGTTCATTTTCAAGATATAAAAACATTTTTTCAGAACGACGAACATCCTTGAAAGAAACGACTGTGGAAACATTCCTAATGCTTCAGATGTTTGAGAAATCGGATTGCGCTTACGGTAACAGTTTTAATGTGCCTACCTCCTCGTGTGCTGACTAATACTATTTTCCTTGTGCATTAACACCCACTATATTGGATACGGCTAATTACAAAAGTAAGCGTTTTAAAATTCTTTATTTCTTTTGTTTTTATGTACTTTACTTATGTTCCTTATCGACGCCTATGGTGCGCCACGCAGTTGGGGAGCTCTACTTATTATTATATTTAGTTCATAAATGTTATTAATGTTAAAAGCATGACGTGAAAGTTACTCATCGTGCTTTGGAATTGTTTTTATAATGAAGACAGAAATAATGTTGATCTTTTGTCTATTGTTCTCGCTTCTTCATGAAAAGGTGAACAACACTCAAAACACGTTAAGATCCTTGCTAAACAACGTTTCACTGCTATCAGTCATTAATATTTGGAAAGAAAGAGAAAAAATTAATTAGCACAAGAGTTTCATGTTTGAACAAACTTATTGTACAAATCTCCTAGTACCGTGTAATTACACATACAATATGCTGACTTCAGGAAATTTAAGAAAATTTCTGAATTGTCAACAAAGAAAATACGAAAATCTTGATAAAAGGCAGGTGTTGAGTAAACCTCCAATAAATTAAAATGTTATACAAAATCGAACTTACTTCAATGTTGATATTGCATTCTTCAATTACATCTTGCAGTCCTTCATTTTGTTTCAATAAGGCTACATTTACTTCATGTTGCGATGATAATTCTTGTTTCTTTAATTCTATTTCTGATTGTAAAATAGTTTTATCGATATTTATCTCTTCAACTCTTTTATTCATGGTTTGAATTTTGTTCTTAAGTTCCTGTTTCTGTTAAAATACTTATTATTAGGCGATATAAGCAATAAATAACATCAGTAACAATAAATTAGGTAAACTGAATACCTGAATTTGTAGAAGGTTCAACTGTTGCTTTAATTCATCGTTACGTTTTTCCAAAGTAGCATTTACTTTCTCCAACTTAACGATTCGCTTGTTGACGCAAGAGAATTCTTCTTGTAATTCATCGTATCTTTTCCTCTCCAGTTGAAGATTTTCGCTAAACTTTTGTTCGCTGAAATAAAAGCAGTGAAATTGTTTTTCTAAAAAATAACGCTTATACTAACTTCGTGAGCTTTTTAACTAGTTTATCCAAATTTCCTTGTAAACTTTCATTTTGTTCGTGACAATTGTCTAGCTCCAATCTTAATCTCGCCACTTCGTCGTTTAGCTGTTTTTTCTGGCGTTGTATATCCTTAATATGGTTTTCCATAACTAATCGTTCCGATGCGCACAGCACCGGGCTATCGGCAGAATATGTCGACAAGTTCAATGTCGAAATATCCGTGCAGCTTTTGGCGAGGTCATGATCATATTGCACACAGCTAATGTTTCTTTCTAAGTTCCTAATGGACGTTATATAAAAGTTAATACGAGTCGAATATTTTTTTACGAATAGTATACATAGCAGGTGATAGATTTTGCACTTCAGTATTCATAGAATTTGCATTTGATAGTTTTCTTATCCATTCTTCGATACTTTTTTGGAAAGTTTCCATATCTATTGTAGAGTTCATGTCATTTTCGGAGAAACAGGCTTCTAATTGCTTTAATGCATCACTAGAATACAATATTATCATCAGCATCATAAATCATAACGATCTGACCACTAAAGCTATGAATATATGATGATCTGTTATGTAGATCAGAATTTACAGAATTTTATCTGTAATAATAACAAAAATATATTAAAAATTTTGTTATGAGAATTATATTCATATTAGATAAAATAAGGATTAACTTTGTGATGTTCTTCAAATTTATTGATAGATGGAATCAATTGGAAATCTTTTCAAAGAAAATTTGAAAAGCTGATGCGAGTGAGCTGATCATTTGTAATATCTATAAATTGATCGTTAAAGTACTGATGTGCTTTCAATCAAAACTGGGCATGTTTCCATTTTTCGGGAACGGGTTGCGATTGAACGATTAGAATTGGAGAGATTTCCATAACCATCACACCTAACCATCGTCTTTATTCAGACTGTCGGAATGCTTGTATGCTCGGTTTCCAGCTTGTGCTCAACTAATGCAAATATCGAATATCTGCAGCAATCTAGTGCAACGCTCGTGTTGCGCCACACTAGAGAAGAAGTTTTGTCTTCGCCTGACGGTAATAAGTCGGAAATTTTTAACTGTGGTTTAAAAGTTGTCTTTATATTATGTCTCTTCAGAACTTTGCCTGTTTTATCGGTAACACCTTGATATTGGGATAGAAAAGCGTCGTTGGCCGTAGGAGCTTTACTGGAAGCGGTAGGCTGTTTGGAAGTACGATGACGGTCTCGTTTGTTGGAATTGTTTTCGATGTGGGAGCCGGTCACATGTCTCAATTCTTCGACGGGAGCGTCGGGCTGAGAGATAGAAAAGACCCCTTTAACTAATGTGTTTATCACCGCTTTTTGTGCCGGATGACGGTGAGAAAAGTCATTCAGATAACAGTCCATACGCGTCGGCTTTCCATGTACTGCGTGTCTTAATTTTCCGTTCAAGTAGTGGCGACTGCTAACGTGAATTGGTGGCAAAATATTACTGTTTAAAATCGACCTATTTTTTTTAAATACAAAACAACACTTAGGAAACATGCTCAATGGTTTAGGAAAGTCTGTACGTGCGCATGTGTAATGGTAATATTCTTGTAATTGTATATGTCAAAATTAACCTCTTACCTAGCCCCTTTTTTTGAAACTAACTATAGTAAGAAAAAGCTTTTTAAAGATATTCTACTCACGTGTTTTCCTGCAAGAACGGTTCTATATAGTCTAGAATTTTCGAAATTCTAACGCTTCCAGTATTTTCTTCATCACAAGATAAAAAAATGTTTTTTATTATATTATCCATAGGAGAAGCTTAAATTTTTAGTCGTAATTAGATGCACTTTAATTTTAACTGCAATGTTTTATTCTTTCTTACCTTGATTGTTGTCATCCTCTTTGTTAATAAAATCCTGGAAGGTACTGTTTATGTCCATCACTTTCTCCTTGTGCAATACACAAATTAAACCACAAGCGATTTACGAATTTTAAAACGTAAATTAGGGATATTTATGCACATTTAAGACGCTTAAATAAGTAAATACAACATAATTTACTAACAAGGTACAAAACACTGTTTTTGCTTCTGTCAGACTCGGCCACTACGATGTTTTTACAATTTAAAATAAACATGCTATGTCCTTGTATATCGTATAAATATTCATAAGGTGAAAATTTATAAAAGTAGATTAAATTGGTTGTTCTATACGCTTCGATTTTAATAAAAGTATATGGTCTAACCTTTTTCATATTTTAAATCTAGTAATTAAACACTAAACATATAGGTGGAAAAATCCCTAAACGACTTATTTACGTACAACGTCCGTCAGCTTGCTCCGTGCTCAAAATCAAAGTTCAATGTTCCAATCCCTTATAACAAATTAAGTTTTACAGATATAATTTTATTTATTTTAAGATATAAGCGTTAAATATGGCTAGAGTCTTAGTAGGTGTTAAAAGAGTTATCGATTATGCTGTAAAGGTATGAATTAATAATAGTTTGATTAAAATTTAGGTTTTAAAGAAAGAAAACTTTATTTTTAGATTCGTGTGAAACCTGATAAAACAGGTGTAGTTACTGATGGGGTGAAGCATTCTATGAACCCTTTCGATGAAATTGCAGTAGAAGAAGCAGTACGCATGAAAGAGAAAAAGATCGCATCTGAAATTATAGCAGTGTCATGCGGGCCGACACAATCACAGGAAGTGCTTCGCACGGCTCTTGCTATGGGAGTTGATAAAGGTATTCACGTAGAAGTATCTGGCAAGGATTATGACACTTTGCAGCCAATACACGTTTCAAAAATATTAGCCAAAATTGCCGAAAAAGAAAAAGTCGATTTTATTATTGTAGGGAAGCAGGTAAGGAATAATAAGTCGAATAGCATATTTTCTAATTTAGTTGAACTAAATTTTATAAGCGAGCAATCCTTTATCACTCTATAGTCGGGTCTAATTGATTTTTCAATGTTCATAAAATTTTATTAAAAAAACGACAGTTTTTATTATTTTACTACCGAAAAGCAAAAAACGTACGTGAAACTAGACCAAAATAGACCATAGAATTACATACAAATATCGGTTATTTAACTTTCTTTTAAATATATTATCTGAAGATTTACAACTGATAACTGTGTGTACTGTGTTGCTTAATATTCCTACACTGCAGCTAACTTCTATTAGTTAAAAGTTTTCATTGTAGGAATATCTTTTTATCTTCGCCAAAAATATCACTTACAATTACAAGTTTTCCATTTATCTGAAAACTTATGTATAAACTTGACTAACTGAAATGAAACACTTGTAGATTTTCGCAAATATACAGGGTTACCTGTAAATAGCACGTAAGCTACCGAAATCTGAAGACTACCTATCAATGTGTTACTGAAAATTTAAAAAGAAATTTATTTGTAACATATACATTTTGTTCAAATTTTAGGGCCCAAAATGCAGGTAAAGCTGGTCCATATCTTTGTTTCTCCTATATTATACAAATACCGCTGATGAATCAAAGTTAACCCAGATGCAAATAAAAATCGATAAAGCATTGTAGATGCTATGAATAGTGAATAGTCTATTGAAATGCATTAGTCTGTCGTACAGCTGATGTCGAAGTGTTTATGTGTTTACATTGAATATGCCGATAACCATATGATTTGCGTTCTTAATGTTTAAAGTTAATGCATCCGAAATGTCGGGTTTTGAGTTATTTGTAGTTATACATTCTTTTTCTTTTATGAAATTTGTGGTGGTCCTAACAAGGACCGATCTAGGCGAAACAGGACAAAATAATTTATTAATGTAAAAAATGTTCGAAATGTCCACCGTGAGCTCTAATACAGGCATCAATTCGGCGACGAAAGTTATTATGCACACGAGTAAAATTTACCATGTCTTCGCGAATGCGTTGAGCTGCAACATAAATGCGATTTCGCAGATCTTCGACATTTTCAATATCAGGGCGACGGTCATATACCAAGCTTTTCATGTATCCCCACAGAAAAAAGTCTAATGGATTTAGATCGGGACTACGAGGTGGCCATGGAGTACGACTTCCACGTCCAATCCATTGTGGAAATCTTTGGTTCAAAAATGCTTGAATTACTCGACTACTATGCGCGGGTGCTCCGTCATGCATAAACCACAATTGTTGCCGTATCGCTAGTGGTATCTCATCCAAATACTCGGGTAATTCATCTCGGAGGAACTGTAAATAGGATTCTGTATTTAATCGTTGTGGGAGCACATGTGGCCCAAGTAGGTAATCGCCTACTAAACCCGCCCAAACATTGACATATCCTAACTTGCGAGGCGCCTTGGTGTATCTCGTGTGGGTTTTCGTCTGCCCAGTGGTGAATATTATGGTAATTCAAAATACCATCTCTTGTAAACGTGGATTCGTCGGTAAAGAGAATTACTGACGCAAGACGTGGTTGACGAACTTCGGTGCGTTGAAACCATTCGCAGAAGGCAAGACGGCGAGGATAATCTAATTCCGTTAATCTTTGCACGCGCTGGATGTGATACGGATGAAGTAAATTATTTTTCAAAATTCGATGCACCGTCGTTTAGGACACATTTACTTGCTGGGCTAAAGTTGTAGTACTTATGCCTGCTTCCGCCTCAACGATGTTTAAAATATGCTCTTCTGCTTGCTGAACTCTACGTGATATATGACGGCCACGACCTTCGAAACGTGGAATTACTGATCCTGTTTCTCGAAGTCGATACACGGTTCTCACAATTGTCTCGGATGATGGATGCCGCCGATTGGGAAACCGTTCCGCGTACAAATTTTCTGCCGCAAGACTATTTTGTCCTGTTTCGCCATAAATCAAAATCATATCGGTGTATTCGATATTCGTATAGGATGCCATTGCAATTGCGTGTAACGACGGTGAATGCTATGTGCATACTAAATGGATATCCGAACGCTGCTTTAGCGACTGCCGGTGATTCCCATATGTTAACTAAGACAGAGTCGGACTCGAATAAAGAAAAATCATTTTCTCGTTACTACGTGCACATAGAACCATAATATTTTGTATTTAGGCATTACTCATGCGTTTCTTTCACCTAATTTTTTTTTCGTACTATATC
>JAIOKQ010000156.1:0-11591 GCA_020654165.1 Oryctes rhinoceros
CAGTCTTATTCGGATATAGTATGAAAAAAAAATTAGGTGAAAGAAACGCATGAGTAATGCCTAAATACAAAATATTATGGTTCTATGTGCACGTAGTAACGAGAAAATGATTTTTCTTTATTCGAGTCCGACTCTGTCTTAGTTAACATATGGGAATCTCCGGCAGTCGCTGAAGCAGCGTTCGGATATCCATTTAGTATGCACATAGCATTCACCGTCATTACACGCAATTGCAATGGCATCCTATACGAATATCGAATACACCGATATGATTTTGATTTATGGCGAAACAGGACAAAATAGTCTTGCGGCAGAAAATTTGTACGCGGAACGGTTTCCCAATCGGCGGCATCCATCATCCGAGACAATTGTGAGAACCGTGTATCGACTTCGAGAAAACAGGATCAGTAATTCCACGTTTCGAAGGTGGAAAGATTTCCACAATGGATTGGACGTGGAAGTCGTACTCCATGGCCACCTCGTAGTCCCGATCTAAATCCATTAGACTTTTTTCTGTGGGGATACATGAAAAGCTTGGTATATGATCGTCGCCCTGATATTGAAAATGTCGAAGATCTGCGAAATCGCATTTATGTTGCAGCTCAACGCATTCACGAAGACATGGTAAATTTTACTCGTGTGCATAATAACTTTCGTCGCCGAATTGATGCCTGTATTAGAGCTCACGGTGGACATTTCGAACATTTTTTACATTAATAAATTATTTTGTCCTGTTTCGCCTAGATCGGTCCTTGTTAGGACCACCACAAATTTCATAAAAGAAAAAGAATGTATAACTACGAATAACTCAAAACCCGACATTTCGGATGCATTAACTTTAAACATTAAGAACGCAAATCATATGGTTATCGGCATATTCAATGTAAACACATAAACACTTCGACATCAGCTGTACGACAGACTAATGCATTTCAATAGACTATTCACTATTCATAGCATCTACAATGCTTTATCGATTTTTATTTGCATCTGGGTTAACTTTGATTCATCAGCGGTATTTGTATAATATAGAAGAAACAAAGATATGGACCGGCTTTACCTGCATTTTGGGCCCTAAAATTTGAACAAAATTTTTATGTTACAAATAAATTTCTTTTTAAATTTTCAGTAACACATTGATAGGTAGTCTTCAGATTTCGGTAGCTTACGTGCTATTTACAGGTAACCCTGTATATAGCTGTCTCGCCATCTAACCGTAAAGGTATCTGAACATTCGGTAAGGTAAGGAAATCGCCTTTTATGGCCACATTGATCCTAACGTTCTTTTAGCTGGATAAATCATAAATACACATTTTTATCAATTTTGTCGTACTAGGATGGTTTGACATTTTTTCTTGTCGATTAAGGAGAAGAAGAAGTTCACCCGGGTCTAAACGTATAATCGCGTTTAATTTGATATCCAACGAAACTACTTTTCTTTTGCGGTTCATCATCTTGACGTCAATGGTAATTCCTCAAGAGTTTCGTTAGCCAGTAGTTTCAGTCGATCTTTGAGCAGTTTGTTCAAAGATCGCAGAATGCAACTGACAAACATATCATAAATTCCTAGTTAATTTCAGATAGAGTGCCCATGGTCTTCCGGCTAAAGCAGAATATATGTTCATTCCGAATAACACCAACTACCGTTTCTAAAATAAAGAATTCTGCCTCAAGTTCTCTGTATTGCTGATACATAAGTATTTACGGCTATTCTTCAATTATAGTGTATTTTTCGAACAATTGTGGTGCGTGTTCTCTGCAGACCACGCTCGAAACTTCACTATTCGCGAATTAAATCTCCTTATTTTTTTTCAATGTTTTAAATGCACTGTACATCAAAATATACTACTTATTAATCTTTTCTTTATTCTATTCTCAAAATATTCTCTTAGCAGAAGCTAGCGGAAAATCTATATCTATAGATATCTATGTACGTACACGAGGCTAGAACAAATTACGATTTTACTGAAATTAGTGGAAATAAAAATTTCTTAAAACGGCGTAATATTTATAAAAAGAAAAAATTTAGATTTACAATTATATTTACAGATTCATATGGAAAAAGCCCAATAGTGTCACGGAATGTATCTTTGAATGTTCTTGATAGGTTGAGAAGACAAAGGCGGATGAAATTATTATTTTTTTTGCAGAGACTAGGTAGACTCGTGTTTTGTCGACTTTCGGGGACACCATGAAGAAAATAGATACGAGCCTATCTAGTCGCTGCAAAAAAGGGATAATATCTGCCTTTGTCATCTCTATTGATAGGTTTTAGAAAATCATACGCGGGTCTATAAAATGTTTTCTGATTCAAACAGGTGATGGCATGTAGTTGTGATAGTTAGGAATATTGCACATCACATAACGACGGCAAACCGACGGTAGCATATTACCAGGATATGAGAAATATTCCACGTGGAACCGAGAAGACAAACCAACAGCGATACACCTTCCAGAAAGCCTGTAAGAGCGTTAGTTGTAACAGATGTGCAGATTTAAACGAAAACATGGGCACATTTTGCAAATTTTTTAGTGACGTCTGCGCTTTTTACATTCTGTTGTGAAATGGCCTTGTGCACTAGCAAAAGTGAGCTCCGTATAGCAACAATAATATAATATAATAATAATTCGAACTTCTACTCTTCAACTTAAAAGTACAAAGTGGCCGTATACTTGCGAGTATCGCGAAATCATGATTTTTTGAACAACCTAAATATAAATATTTTATTACTTTTTTTATGTTATCAAGAAAACTACACAGTTAAAAACATATTTTATTATTTTACAGCTTATGATCTAAATAACAAAAATAATTCTTGTACAAATACAGGCAATGAGCAACTTAACTTAAAACTAAGTAAAAATATATGTATATAATTTACTGATTTGAGTAGTTACAAAAATGATACTACGTAACTTTAAGGAATAAATTAAACAATCTAATCCAGTTTAAACTCAATTATTAAATGTTTCTGTTGGTAAAATCAGTTTTACATGTAAATATAATTACGTAGATAATTATATAAAAAAAGCCATTTTCACTGTAACTTATATATAAAAAAGTAAAATGTTTGTGTACAAATAAAATTTGACATGTTATGACTTAATAATTGAACATTTTCAACATACGATGCAGTTAACAAACTGACCGTTGTCCATCGGTTAAAGGATAGAAACCAACGGACTACCGACCTCCTTTGGTATCATATTAACGTCCGATAATTCACAGCGATATTAATGATACATGGCAGTTTTCAACTTTTTCGATCTTCTGTGATTAACTGTTGTTTCCATATCAGATGTATCTGATTCAGTTTCATTAAAATTTGAATCTTTACCATCTAAATGATCCATCCTGTAGGTACCAGCAGCTTTAGCTTTTTCCAACGTACGAACTGGAACATTTAAATGATATTTATATCACTTAGTCATCAATCAAATATACAACAATGATAAATAAATATGACAAATATTTCTCCGAAAACACTTAACCACCTACTAGTGATTTTTTAATAGAATATACTAAACAAGAAAAAAATCACAATTTCAATATGATCTCAATTTTTCAACATCAACTGGTAAACCAACCAACATATGACTCAATATATATGTTTGAGTAATAAGCGAATATCACTTCTACCGTTCCGATTATATCCGATCAAGGTAGGTGCGACCTCAGAACTGACTCTCAATCTACATACTGGTTGTCAATCAAAGCTCATTTAATAACTGCATATCTAACAGAGAATAGAATATTGTGATGCAAACGTTAGATACTACCATATACCACGGGATGTAAACTTGAGTTCAAACCTTTTGTTCATTAATTTTGTTAGTTTTAGAAATTACATATTTTCGTATGAAATTATAGATAATGAATTTATTATGATTTCGGAACAATGTTATTATTTCAAAATTTGCAAATACATTACTTGGACGTTTACTACTAGTATCAGAACTACGTCTTCTGTAGAAGCTTTAGTACTAATGAATAGCTTAACTTGATAGTAAAAACCAATAAAACGAAGAAAATGAAGTGAATATACGAACTGCATTTTGTTAAACAACACAAATATCGGTACCTTCCGCACCCTGTGTTAGAAAAGAGATCTTTCCGTGTGTCTGACCATTTTTCGCATGTTGTAGTTTTAAGACGCGTACGGGGTTGAATAGACAGTTGTAAACGATATTTCTTCTCGGAAGAAAGGACAATACATGCATGGTATTTTTTCGCACGTTGCATCTATCAGACGTGTATGAGGTAGAAATAGCCACTTGAAAAGAATATATGTTTTCTAGGAAGTAGGATGGTGCATGCATGTTTAATTTTAATAAAATTTGTTTCCTCTCACATCATTCGGTCACCGGTTGGTGATGAACCATTCGTGTCCTCGAAACTTACTTATAGGTTGTTTACTGTACTACCGTACCACAGTCATTCCTACCAATATTGTATTTTGTTATTTATTTTTTATATTATTCGGTGTCAAATTTTTGTATAGTAGATATCCTCCAATTGCGATCGACAAAACCATGTGGTAAAGCTTAACTTTTAACAATGATAGCAAAAATTGTATGGTATGTATGGTAAACAACACATAGGCATCAGCTATTTCCGTAACGCACAATACCAAGCAAAATTGCCAACTATCTATTTTCCAGAACCATCACTTTATACGGAACATCGTATTCGTTGAACGTCAGCTAGTCTCTTTGCCAACGCAGACGGAAATAAGGATTCAATATGCTTCACCTTATTGCGTCCTTTAACGTCACGTTGCATTGCGGTATATTTTTCGTACGCGGAATGTGCTAGTTGAAATGTTTACGTGATTTGTTCCACAGACAGGAACTTTAGCACATCAAAGCAGTTTAATCGATAAGCTTCAAGCAGTGAAACAGTTCTTATAGCCTCTCTACAGCATTAGCCAAATTTCATAAGACCGCTACTTTTCAATCCACATTTTGCTGGAGTGTCAGTTTAGACCACCAGTTAACCATGTACGTATAAACCTACTTGCATATAAACTCCGACTACGTTTAACTTACTTTGTGCTTCTAGAAGATCGTTTTGCCGTTTAAGGTTTTCAATATCCTGTTGATGCGAGTTATTTTTCCGCCTCATGGTTTGTATGTATTCAGCAGCCTTCTTCAAGATTTGAGCTCGGCTAGCCTATTAACATGAAAAGAAAAAAAAACAAATTGCTCGCCGTTTTGACAACACCGACAGTTAAATATGCAAAAAGATTGGAATGACGTACCACTTTTTCACCATTCAATTCGGGAACAGAATCTCTCAAACTGCTGAAGCTATCTTTTATGTGGTCCCGACGCTTTCGCTCCAAAGCATTGTGATGGGCTCTCTTCTCTGCCTGTACAAGTAACTTCTACTTTTATTGGTATGTATAATTTAAAAAATAACGCTCGGTATTATCAATGTGTGTATTTCAAGAATGTGTAAATAGTAAAATATCAATCAAATAAATGAGCATTTACTTAAACCTCCATCTAGTAGGACAGTGTCTCTACTAGATTCTGAAAGGATCTACAAGGAGTTTCTTTTAAAAAGATTTAAATAGCGTCAATAAAACATGGCAACGATTTTGATGACAATTTTGTAGACGCTAGTTGTAATAAAAACATGTTCGATGTATTAGCAGAGATCCCCAAGAAAAACTCAAGTGAACAAAATTTGAATCGGCATTCTAATATATAAGTAGGTCAAGATATTGACCGTTAAAGAAGTGAGAATTTCAAACTACCTCAGTTATCTCAAAAACTAACAGAAATATGCGTGGAGAATATTGAAGATTAATTGGGCCATTTATAGGCATTTCATATCTACAAGAGCCAATCACGCACTCAGATTGATGCTGTTTTCTCCTTTTAATTATAAAAGCCCGTTTAATTGTCTAATCCATTATTTAAGAAATGTCGAGATTGTTTGTGCGGATCGGGCTAAATAAACATTCATCTACTCCAATACATTAGAATAGTGAGACCCATTCGATAAAAAAAAAACGATGTATTTATGTGGTTATCTATTCCTATTCTAAATCTCAATTGAAAGTGTTACTAAAATGCATCAAAGAACCCTTATCTTATGAGATAAAACTAGCTTTAAATGTATTGATAATACCGGGCGTTAAAGATATTATTGTTGTAAAAAAGATACGCAAATGCCTAATGTTTTTACTTTTAATATTTATTGTAATGAAGTTTCTTTTTTTTACACCTTCAGGGGTAACGTACTCCTGCGAGATATTTCTAACAACAAGGAATCAATGTGTCAAGTATTGGATTTTACAACTTAAAAAATACCAAATTATTAACGTTTATGGTATGTAGCTCTATTTTTGTATTCTCTTACGATTTGAGTCTGTACCAGTAACAAGAATGTCCACTAATCTAAAGTACTTCTTTTACAAATAGATCACATATAGATTGTACCTAGGTCGCGTGTTGCAAGTATGCACATTGATGCGTGAAAATAAAGAAAAATTAAATGAAGTGTTATTTGCGCCAATTTTTTGTTTATTCGCTATTTAAATATAACTAGAATAGACTAGTAACTGAGCTAGTACAATGTCTAGGCTAAGTTGATTGAACTGCAGCTGTAGTGGCAATTATGACAAAGTGCATGATGATTAGCACTCTAAACTTCCAATTTCTTTTGAGTGCTGTTAATAGGATAGATATTGAAAAAGCTGTCAGTCTCGATTCTTCAAATCCTAAAATACTTGATTAGTGGTGCAAAATTATTTAATGGTGGTTTTGAAGACTAACGATTACACACTGTGTTTCTTAACTTCATGTTAACAGAATAACTAAATGACCAATTAAAAGAGCTACAAAAACTGCTATCGGGTACAATTTGTTCCTATATGTAATCGATAAAAAATAATTAGATGAGCACTTTACAGGTAATAATGTGTATATAAAATATAATCAAGACTTTGTGTACAGCAACACAAAAATTATTTGCGTATCTTTTAATACACATCGTCGACTTAATTTCGAAACTTACTAAATCCCGTTATGGTAATCTTATAAGAGAGCACAGAAACTGCCTAATTTTTTTATAGTCACATTATGATCTTATGATCATAATTACAAAAAATTCAGAAAAAAAAACAACAACTATGTTTGAACTTAATTCTATCCTTGCTAGATTTTGACAAAGCTCTCAATGTTTACATGCCAATAAAAAAAAAAACAACAACAAATTACCATTGCTTTATCAAATTACAAAAACTCCTTGATCCAGAAGGACTAATCACAATTAGTTTGAACAAAACCTGTGTTACTAAAAAAACACGCAATGGCTGGAATCAAACATGTTTGCAGTAATTTTTTAAACGAAAAGTACATGGATATTAATTATTATTATTATTACATTTCAAAACAACTTACAAGGTCTTAAATGCAGAATTCAAAGTCTTTAACAACAAAATACCCATAATTGAATTCTGTCCATTTTTTGATTTAGGAGATGTTAAAATCAGGTCGACAACATGCTACCTACTTTGCTACTGTAATCTTCATTGTATTTTAATTATATTAAAGTAGCAAATGTCCTTAATGTTGAAACTTTGATGACTCAACGAAGATTGCATCACCTACATTATATTATTACCTGTGAAAAATACTGATTGCCCGACGTTTGTCTAGGTGCTGGTTGCCGTGAATCTGAATCTTCTCCTTCCTGTAAAATACAATGATACTTGTATATATTGGTCAACTACCGAGAATAAACACTTACATCGCTTTCAACATCAATGTCGCGATCATCATCGCTCATTGTATTTTTTACACCCGTTTTGTACGATTTTATTTAGCACTTTATAAACCGAAAATCACAGGCAGACTGTATACGAAAAATACAGTCGTGAACGGTAGTTAAAAACTGTTTAGAATAATTCGCGTGACGGTGATGACATGGTCACGCTTGTCACGTTGGATGTTATTGTAAAATTAGGTTTGGTATCAAGACTGAAATACACCCAAGAAATTGATTAACTTGGAATCACTTAGAACTAAGATAAGATAATCTCGACGTATTGCTGAATTACAGACAATAACTAAAAATGTTTATACAACAACTATGTTATTATCACTGTGGTTATCACATTGATACCGCATGATACAATAACTACGCAGGTACAACAGTGCACGTATTTATCAATTGAGAATGGAAACACGTGCGTTGGTTTATACCTAAGCTAAGAATGAAGTAATTCACATACCAACTTAGTTTATCAAAATGTTCCTAAATTCACCAGCAATTTAAGCATCCTATCGAAAAAGATAACGATACATGTGATTACCTGATTGTATTATGAATTGTCTTCTTTTAATAATTTCTATTACTGAATAAAATCTATAATCAAATGACAATACGCAGTGATTTACTTATATCTTTATTTTTATAAATATACATATAAACAAAGCTTACATGAAGGTGTGAGATCGTACAGGAATATCAACCCAATATTGCCTATATTTTTTTTATTCTTTGTATAATACAAGCAATCTAAAAAATATAAGTACTTTGATACTAAAATATAAATTTCTGTATCTATTTGTATAATCTCTGCTGTTTCCTTATATTTGTGTTGGCAGACAACTGAATCTGAAACGTCTAAAATTTAAGAGTTGTTTCTTTTATTTTTGTCATTTGTCAAATGAGTAATGGGGTTATATTTATAAATTAATTCGATTAACTTAACATCTTTTTAAATTAATTTATTTATTCTGCCAAAAATGTCTTCTGAAAATGTGACTCAAACATCCGAAACTAATAAAATCATGGAACAATGTTACGAAAACTTAATTGTTATCGATGTAGGTGCGAATTTAACGAATAAAAAATACAGCAGGGATTTAGATTCGGTAATACAAAGGGCGAAAGATTCAGGTGAGTTGAGATTGTTATAATGAAGCGCAAGTTGCAACACTAACGCTAAACATCCATAGGAGTGCAAAAAATCATGGTCACTGGTACTTCGGTAAAAACAAGCAAAGAAGCATTGCGATTGACACGGATTTATCCTGGTGTATTGTATTCGACAGCAGGTAAGTTATTATCTAATATAAAGTCTAACTGGATTATATTGTAAAATTTTTCAGGAATACACCCTCATGATGCTAAATCATATACGGATGAATCTTGGGAAGAGTTAGTAGCTATAGCAGATAATCCCGAGTGTGTTGCAATTGGTGAATGTGGTTTAGATTATAATCGAAATTTTTCTGAACCAGATGAACAGAAACAAGTTTTCCGAAAACAAGTAACAGTTCCTATTTTAACCAGATTAAAGCCTATTTTTTAAATCATATTTAATTAGATTATTTTTAGATTGAATTAGCATGTAAGTTAAAAAAGCCTTTATTTGTTCATGAGAGGGATGCCCATAACGATTTACTAGAGATCTTAACAGAATATAAAAACGATTTACCACCAGTTTTAGTACACTGTTTTACAGGTACTACAGAACATGCTTTAAATTACCTGGACAAAGGATTTTACATAGGACTAACAGGTATGTAATATGGCACTATCCTTACGAGCTCTAACAAAATGTATTTAGGCTACTTATGTAAAGATAAATCCGATAGTGGTGTACGCAAACTGTTGGTAGATGGTTTAATACCATTGGATCGCTTGCTTGTTGAGACTGATTCTCCATTCATGTACCCTAATACTCGTGCATCTAAGCTACCTGTTCATGTCAAAGATGGATTAACAGAAAGGTAAATATGTCTATTGAATTATTTATTTGTTTAATTCTGTCTAAATTTCTACCAGCATAGAAGTAGCCACTAAGATTATTATTTACAATAAATGCAATGAGAATTCTTGATATGATCATAAGTGAATATAAATATCAATCAGCAAATAATCTACTCATAACTGTTTTAAAAATAACAGTTTAGCGTCAATCGGTTTTATAGTTCCCCGAAGTTTTATTTTTGGCTCAGATATACAAGTTCTTTATGACGACGTAGCTACGTCTTATTTTGATCGATGATTTCGATAAACGCACAAATATCTACGCTCACTTGTATATTTTGTTCATTTTATAAATATTTTTCTGTTTTACTACTTGTATAAACTGCGTCCATCTAGTGGGTGGGTGGATGATAATTCCTTCCTTGAACAATTTAGAAAAAAGCTTTTAAATAAAAAATATTGGCAGACAACATAAAATTAATCAATCGATTTCTGCTGCTTTCCTAGATTCCTTATACTTTTCTACATGTCTACATCTCGGTTTTCAGATAATTTAAGGTTCTTGTGAAATGCTGTTGTTTCTTTAACTCCCGATATTTTAAGCATTGTAAATGCTAAAGTGATGATTAAAATTTTATTCGATAAAGTATTTCTTGGAGTCTTCAGCAGCATACTGAATAGTTGTATTAACTAGATTCCGCAAAATGACTAACGATCGTTCCCAAGATTTCAAGTTTGAGCATGTACTTGGCAAAATACAAATATTGAGTCATTGTGTTGAATATTTCTTGATTCAGTTGGCAAAACCCATACGAATAGGATTTAGCAGTATATCATTATATAATACAATATTAAAATTAATAGAATCGTTTATAATAAATAATTTTTTATTGTTGGATAAAAGTAACTGAAATATGAAAGCAGCACAACATAGTTTTAAACAAGAACAGTGTGTGCGATGATGCGTGTTATTCTGCTCGCATTGTCTAAGCTGTTAACAATGACAATTGCCGGTAATTTAATGTAATTGAATCCATTAGAAGATTACTAAAATAATGAAATTATTATTTTCTGTTAAGAACATATAGAGCACTGCTCATTTCCAAATCTCGCTATTAACGAAACATTAACAATAATTATCCTTGATTCGACAAAAATATTTAACTTCAAGTAATGTTTTGTTCGCAAATATTTACACAATCTTTCTGAGTTTGTTCAGTGTGTCCGTATTTATAAATAATGGTAAGATATTACATTAAGGAGATATGATATGGGAGAGATGTTTACAAATACTTGTATTATTTTAAACACAGATACTGATGCAATACATATCACATTACCCACGGATAAGTGTTTTAATTATTAAAAAGTGTAGGATTATAAATTCTGCATTCTATACGTCTTTTATTTAATTAGAGTCTTAATTACTTATCATGGTAACAGCAAGTAAAAGCAATTTCTTTGTTATTAGCTATTTTATTTATTAAAACAACGTACTAAATATTTATCGAGTTTATTACCTCAAAAAGATATAGTATTAATGCCTAAAGAATACGGAAATTATTCACACATACATATGCATTTATTTAATGTTTTTTATCCGGCTAGTTACGGTACTTACACTACCGTCCAAAAGTTTGGAAGCAAGGTGAAATTCATTTAAAATCGTTAATCCCTATTTTAATTTTATATATGCAAATATGAAATTGTTGCACTAATCCGCAAATTGCAAATATTCAGGTAAAACTTTTACCGGATTAAATTTTATTGCTCTTTTCCATGAATATGACTATTATTTGAACGGAATGGTGTAAGGTACCTGGAGTAATTACTTTCGATTAATAGGTTTAGTACTACT
>JAIOKQ010000157.1:0-11345 GCA_020654165.1 Oryctes rhinoceros
ATAGCTGTCTCGCCATCTAACCGTAAAGGTATCTGAACATTCGGTAAGGTAAGGAAATCGCCTTTTATGGCCACATTGATCCTAACGTTCTTTTAGCTGGATAAATCATAAATACACATTTTTATCAATTTTGTCGTACTGGGATGGTTTGACATTTTTTCTTGTCGATGAAGGAGAAGACAATAAACGATACTACTTTCCGATTTTTCCTAGTCTCCTACAGTACTCACAGCTATTCCAAAGACGTTAGCAACATTTTTTAAAGTTCACCCGGGTCTAAACGTATAATCGCGTTTAATTTGATATCCAACGAAACTACTTTTCTTTTGCGGTTCATCATCTTGACGTCAATGGTAATCCCTCAAGAGTTTCGTTAGCCAGTAGTTTCAGTCGATCTTTGAGCAGTTATCATATCATAAATAAGCAGCATATCATAAATTCCTGGTTCATTTCAGATAGAGTGCCCATGGTATTCCGGCTAAAGCAGAATATATGTTCATTCCGAATAACACGGCTTCTCCGTTATGCTCAGCAAATTTACTACCGTTTCTAAAATAAAGAATTCTGCCTCAAGTTCTCTATATTGCTGATACATAAGTATTTACGGCTATTCTTCAATTATAGTGTATTTTTCGAACAAATTGTAGTGCGTGTTCTCTGCAGACCACGCTCGAAACTTCACTATTCGCGAAGAATTAAATCTCCTTATTTTCGTTCAATGTTTTAAATGCACTGTACATCAAAATATACTACTTATTAATCGTTTCTTTATTCTATTCTCAAAATATTCTCTTAGCAAAAGCTAGCGGAAAATCTATATCTATAGAAATCTATGTACGTACACGACGCTAGAACAAATTACGATTTTACTGAAATTAGTGGAAATAAAAATTTCTTAAAACGGCGTAATATTTATAAAAAGAAAAATTAAGATTTACAATTATATTTACAGATTCATATGGAAAAAGCCCAATAGTGTCACGGAATGTATCTTTGAATGTTCTTGATAGGTTGAGAAGACAAAGGCGGATGAAATTATTACTTTTTTTGCAGAGACTAGGTAGACTCGTGTTTTGTCGACTTTCGGGGACACCATGAGGAAAATAGATACGAGCCTATCTAGTCGCTGCAAAAAAGGGATAATATCTGCCTTTGTCATCTCTATTGATAGGTTTTAGAAAATCATACGCGGGTCTATAAAATGTTTTCTGATTCAAACAGGTGATGGCATGTAGTTGTGATAGTTAGGAATATTGCACATCACATAACGACGGCAAACCGACGGTAGCATATTACCAGGATATGAGAAATATTCCACGTGGAACCGAGAAGACAAACCAACAGCGATACACCTTCCAGAAAGCCTGTTCAGCGTTAGTTGTAACAGATGTGCAGATTTAAACGAAAACATGGGCACATTTTGCAAATTTTTTAGTGACGTCTGCGCTTTTTACATTCTGTTGTGAAATGGCCTTGTGCACTAGCAAAAGTGAGCTCCGTATAGCAACAATAATATAATATAATAATAATTCGAACTTCTACTCTTCAACTTAAAAGTACAAAGTGGCCGTATACTTGCGAGTATCGCGAAATCATGATTTTTTGAACAACCTAAATATAAATATTTTATTACTTTTTTTATGTTATCAAGAAAACTACACAGTTAAAAACATATTTTATTATTTTACAGCTTATGATCTAAATAACAAAAATAATTCTTGTACAAATACAGGCAATGAGCAACTTAACTTAAAACTAAGTAAAAATATATGTATATAATTTACTGATTTGAGTAGTTACAAAAATGATACTACGTAACTTTAAGGAATAAATTAAACAATCTAATCCAGTTTAAACTCAATTATTAAATGTTTCTGTTGGTAAAATCAGTTTTACATGTAAATATAATTACGTAGATAATTATATTAAAAAAAAAAAGCCATTTTCACTGTAACTTATATATAAAAAAGTAAAATGTTTGTGTACAAATAAAATTTGACATGTTATGACTTAATAATTGAACATTTTCAACATACGATGCAGTTAACAAACTGACCGTTGTCCATCGGTTAAAGGATAGAAACCAACGGACTACCGACCTCCTTTGGTATCATATTAACGTCCGATAATTCACAGCGATATTAATGATACATGGCAGTTTTCAACTTTTTCGATCTTCTGTGATTAACTGTTGTTTCCATATCAGATGTATCTGATTCAGTTTCATTAAAATTTGAATCTTTACCATCTAAATGGTCCATCCTGTAGGTACCAGCAGCTTTAGCTTTTTCCAACGTACGAACTGGAACATTTAAATGATATTTATATCACTTAGTCATCAATCAAATATACAACAATGATAAATAAATATGACAAATATTTCTCCGAAAACACTTAACCACCTACTAGTGATTTTTTAATAGAATATACTAAACAAGAAAAAAATCACAATTTCAATATGATCTCAATTTTTCAACATCAACTGGTAAACCAACCAACATATGACTCAATATATATGTTTGAGTAATAAGCGAATATCACTTCTACCGTTCCGATTATATCCGATCAAGGTAGGTGCGACCTCAGAACTGACTCTCAATCTACATACTGGTTGTCAATCAAAGCTCATTTAATAACTGCATATCTAACAGAGAATAGAATATTGTGATGCAAACGTTAGATACTACCATATACCACGGGATGTAAACTTGAGTTCAAACCTTTTGTTCATTAATTTTGTTAGTTTTAGAAATTACATATTTTCGTATGAAATTATAGATAATGAATTTATTATGATTTCGGAACAATGTTATTATTTCAAAATTTGCAAATACATTACTTGGACGTTTACTACTAGTATCAGAACTACGTCTTCTGTAGAAGCTTTAGTACTAATGAATAGCTTAACTTGATAGTAAAAACCAATAAAACGAAGAAAATGAAGTGAATATACGAACTGCATTTTGTTAAACAACACAAATATCGGTACCTTCCGCACCCTGTGTTAGAAAAGAGATCTTTCCGTGTGTCTGACCATTTTTCGCATGTTGTAGTTTTAAGACGCGTACGGGGTTGAATAGACAGTTGTAAACGATATTTCTTCTCGGAAGAAAGGACAATACATGCATGGTATTTTTTCGCACGTTGCATCTATCAGACGTGTATGAGGTAGAAATAGCCACTTGAAAAGAATATATGTTTTCTAGGAAGTAGGATGGTGCATGCATGTTTAATTTTAATAAAATTTGTTTCCTCTCACATCATTCGGTCACCGGTTGGTGATGAACCATTCGTGTCCTCGAAACTTACTTATAGGTTGTTTACTGTACTACCGTACCACAGTCCTTCCTACCAATATTGTATTTTGTTATTTATTTTTTGTATTATTCGGTGTCAAATTCTTATATAGTAGATATCCTCCAATTGCGATCGACAAAACCATGTGGCAAAGCTTAACTTTTAACAATGATAGCAAAAATTGTATGGTATGTATGGTAAACAACACATAGGCATCAGCTATTTCCGTAACGCACAATACCAAGCAAAATTGCGAACTATCTATTTTCCAGAACCATCACTTTATACGGAACATTGTATTCGTTGAACGTCAGCTACTCTCTTTACCAACGCAGACCGCAATAAGAATTCAATAAGCTTCACCTTATTCCATCCTTTAACGTTACGTTGCATTGCGGTATATTTTTCGTACGCGGAATGTGCTAGTTGAAATGTTTACGTGATTTGTTCCACAGACAGGAACTTTAGCACATCAAAGCAGTTTAATCGATAAGCTTCAAGCAATGAAACAGTTCTTATAGCCTCTCTACAGCATTAACCAAATTTCATAAGACCGCTACTTTTCAATCCACATTTTGCTGGAGTGTCAGTTTAGGCCACCAGTTAACCATGTACGTATAAACCTACTTGCAAATAAACTCCGACTACGTTTAACTTACTTTGTGCTTCTAGAAGATCGTTTTGCCGTTTAAGGTTTTCAATATCCTGTTGATGCGAGTTATTTTTCCGCCTCATGGTTTGTATGTATTCAGCAGCCTTCTTCAAGATTTGAGCTCGGCTAGCCTATTAACATGAAAAGAAAAAAAAACAAATTGCTCGCCGTTTTGACAACACCGACAGTTAAATATGCAAAAAGATTGGAATGACGTACCACTTTTTCACCATTCAATTCGGGAACAGAATCTCTCAAACTGCTGAAGCTATCTTTTATGTGGTCCCGACGCTTTCGCTCCAAAGCATTGTGATGGGCTCTCTTCTCTGCCTGTACAAGTAACTTCTACTTTTATTGGTATGTATAATTTAAAAAATAACGCTCGGTATTATCAATGTGTGTATTTCAAGAATGTGTAAATAGTAAAATATCAATCAAATAAATGAGCATTTACTTAAACCTCCATCTAGTAGGACAGTGTCTCTACTAGATTCTGAAAAGATCTACAAGGAGTTCCTTTTAAAAAGATTTAAATAGCGTCAATAAAACATGGCAACGATTTTGATGACAATTTTGTAGACGCTAGTTGTAATAAAAACATGTTCGATGTATTAGCAGAGATCCCCAAGAAAAACTCAAGTGAACAAAATTTGAATCGGCATTCTAATATATAAGTAGGTCAAGATATTGACCGTTAAAGAAATGAGAATTTCAAACTACCTCAGTTATCTCAAAAACTAACAGAAATATGCGTGGAGAATATTGAAGATTAATTGGGCCATTTATAGGCATTTCATATCTACAAGAGCCAATCACGCACTCAGATTAAAGCCCGTTTAGTCTAAGAATAAACGCCCACAGAAAACGCAGCAATCCATTATTTAAGAAATGTCGAGATTGTTTGTGCGGATCGGGCTAAATAAACATTCATCTACTCCATTACATTAGAATAGTGAGACCCATTCCATAAAAAAAAAAAAACGATGTATTTATGTGGTTATCTATTCCTATTCTAAATCTCAATTGAAAGTGTTACTAAAATGCATCAAAGAACCCTTATCTTATGAGATAAAACTAGCTTTAAATGTATTGATAATACCGGGCGTTAAAGATATTATTGTTGTAAAAAAGATACGCAAATGCTTAATGTTTTTACTTTTAATATTTATTGTAATGAAGAATCTTTTTTTTACACCTTCAGGGGTAACGTACTCCTGCGAGATATTTCTAACAAAAAGGAATCAATGTGTCAAGTATTGGATTTTACAACTTAAAAAATACTAAATTATTAACGTTCATGGTATGTAGTTCTATTCTTGTATTCTCTTACGATTTGTGCCTGTACCAGTAACAAGAATGTCCACTAATCTAAAGTACTTCTTTTACAAATAGATCACATATAGATTGTACCTAGGTCGCGTGTTGCAAGTATGCACATTGATGCGTGAAAATAAAGAAAAATTAAATGAAGTGTTATTTGCGCCAATTTTTTGTTTATTCGCTATTTAAATATAACTAGAATAGACTAGTAACTGAGCTAGTACAATGTCTAGGCTAAGTTGATTGAACTGCAGCTGTAGTGGCAATTATGACAAAGTGCATGATGATTAGCACTCTAAACTTCCAATTTCTTTTGAGTGCTGTTAATAGGATAGATATTGAAAAAGCTGTCAGTCTCGATTCTTCAAATCCTAAAATACTTGATTAGTGGTGCAAAATTATTTAATGGTGGTTTTGAAGACTAACGATTACACACTGTGTTTCTTAACTTCATGTTAACAGAATAACTAAATGACCAATTAAAAGAGCTACAAAAACTGCTATCGGGTACAATTTGTTCCTATATGTAATCGATAAAAAATAATTAGATGAGCACTTTACAGGTAATAATGTGTATATAAAATATAATCAAGACTTTGTGTACAGCAACACAAAAATTATTTGCGTATCTTTTAATACACATCGTCGACTTAATTTCGAAACTTACTAAATCCCGTTATGGTAATCTTATAAGAGAGCACAGAAACTGCCTAATTTTTTTATAGTCACATTATGATCTTATGATCATAATTACAAAAAATTCAGAAAAAAAAACAACAACTATGTTTGAACTTAATTCTATCCTTGCTAGATTTTGACAAAGCTCTCAATGTTTACATGCCAATAAAAAAAAAAAAAAACAACAAATTACCATTGCTTTATCAAATTACAAAAACTCCTTGATCCAGAAGGACTAATCACAATTAGTTTGAACAAAACCTGTGTTACGAAAAAACACGCAATGGCTGGAATCAAACATGTTTGCAGTAATTTTTTAAACGAGAAAGTACATGGATATTAATTATTATTATTATTACATTTCAAAACAACTTACAAGGTCTTAAATGCAGAATTCAAAGTCTTTAACAACAAAATACCCATAATTGAATTCTGTCCATTTTTTGATTTAGGAGATGTTAAAATCAGGTCGACAACATGCTACCTACTTTGCTACTGTAATCTTCATTGTATTTTAATTATATTAAAGTAGCAAATGTCCTTAATGTTGAAACTTTGATGACTCAACGAAGATTGCATCACCTACATTATATTATTACCTGTGAAAAATACTGATTGCCCGACGTTTGTCTAGGTGCTGGTTGCCGTGAATCTGAATCTTCTCCTTCCTGTAAAATACAATGATACTTGTATATATTGGTCAACTACCGAGAATAAACACTTACATCGCTTTCAACATCAATGTCGCGATCATCATCGCTCATTGTATTTTTTACACCCGTTTTGTACGATTTTATTTAGCACTTTATAAACCGAAAATCACAGGCAGACTGTATACGAAAAATACAGTCGTGAACGGTAGTTAAAAACTGTTTAAATAATTCGCGTGACGGTGATGACAGGTCACGCTTGTCACGTTGGATGCTATTGTAAAATTAGGTTTGGTATCAAGACTGAAATACACCCAAGAAATTGATTAACTTGGAATCACTTAGAACTAAGATAAGATAATCTCGACGTATTGCTGAATTACAGACAATAACTAAAAATGTTTATACAACAACTATGTTATTATCACTGTGGTTATCACATTGATACCGCATGATACAATAACTACGCAGGTACAACAGTGCACGTATTTATCAATTGAGAATGGAAACACGTGCGTTGGTTTATACCTAAGCTAAGAATGAAGTAATTCACATACCAACTTAGTTTATCAAAATGTTCCTAAATTCACCAGCAATTTAAGCATCCTATCGAAAAAGATAACGATACATGTGATTACCTGATTGTATTATGAATTGTCTTCTTTTAATAATTTCTATTACTGAATAAAATCTATAATCAAATGACAATACGCAGTGATTTACTTATATCTTTATTTTTATAAATATACATATAAACAAAGCTTACATGAAGCTGTGAGATCGTACAGGAATATCAACCCAATATTGCCTATATTTTTTTTATTCTTTGTATAATACAAACAATCTAAAAAATATAAGTACTTTGATACTAAAATATAAATTTCTGTATCTATTTGTATAATCTCTGCTGTTTCCTTATATTTGTGTTGGCAGACAACTGAATCTGAAACGTCTAAAATTTAAGAGTTGTTTCTTTTATTTTTGTCATTTGTCAAATGAGTAATGGGGTTATATTTATAAATTAATTCGATTAACTTAACATCTTTTTAAATTAATTTATTTATTCTGCCAAAAATGTCTTCTGAAAATGTGACTCAAACATCCGAAACTAATAAAATCATGGAACAATGTTACGAAAACTTAATTGTTATCGATGTAGGTGCGAATTTAACGAATAAAAAATACAGCAGGGATTTAGATTCGGTAATACAAAGGGCGAAAGATTCAGGTGAGTTGGGATTGTTATAATGAAGCGCAAGTTGCAACACTAACGCTAAACATCCATAGGAGTGCAAAAAATCATGGTCACTGGTACTTCGGTAAAAACAAGCAAAGAAGCATTACGATTGACACGGATTTATCCTGGTGTATTGTATTCGACAGCAGGTAAGTTATTATCTAATATAAAGTCTAACTGGATTATATTGTAAAATTTTTCAGGAATACACCCTCATGATGCTAAATCATATACGGATGAATCTTGGGAAGAGTTAGTAGCTATAGCAGATAATCCCGAGTGTGTTGCAATTGGTGAATGTGGTTTAGATTATAATCGAAATTTTTCTGAACCAGATGAACAGAAACAAGTTTTCCGAAAACAAGTAACAGTTCCTATTTTAACCAGATTAAAGCCTATTTTTTAAATCATATTTAATTAGATTATTTTTAGATTGAATTAGCGTGTAAATTAAAAAAGCCTTTATTTGTTCATGAGAGGGATGCCCATAACGATCTACTAGAGATTTTAACAGAATATAAAAACGATTTACCACCAGTTTTAGTACATTGTTTTACAGGTACTACAGAACATGCTTTAAATTACCTGGACAAAGGATTTTACATAGGACTAACAGGTATGTAATATGGCACTGTTCTTATCAGCTCTAACAAAATGTATTTAGGCTACTTATGTAAAGATAAATCCGATAGTGGTGTACGCAAACTGTTGGTAGATGGTTTAATACCATTGGATCGTTTGCTTGTTGAGACTGATTCTCCATTCATGTACCCTAATACTCGTGCATCTAAGCTACCTGTTCATGTCAAAGATGGATTAACAGAAAGGTAAATATGTCTATTGAATTATTTATTTGTTTAATTCTGTCTAAATTTCTACCAGCATAGAAGTAGCCACTAAGATTATTATTTACAATAAATGCAATGAGAATTCTTGATATGATCATAAGTGAATATAAATATCAATCAGCAAATAATCTACTCATAACTGTTTTAAAAATAACAGTTTAGCGTCAATCGGTTTTATAGTTCCCCGAAGTTTTATTTTTGGCTCAGATATACAAGTTCTTTATGACGACGTAGCTACGTCTTATTTTGATCGATGATTTCGATAAACGCACAAATATCTACGCTCACTTGTATATTTTGTTCATTTTATAAATATTTTTCTGTTTTACTACTTGTATAAACTGCGTCCATCTAGTGGGTGGGTGGATGATAATTCCTTCCTTGAACAATTTAGAAAAAAGCTTTTAAATAAAAAATATTGGCAGACAACATAAAATTAATCAATCGATTTCTGCTGCTTTCCTAGATTCCTTATACTTTTCTACATGTCTACATCTCGGTTTTCAGATAATTTAAGGTTCTTGTGAAATGCTGTTGTTTCTTTAACTCCCGATATTTTAAGCATTGTAAATGCTAAAGTGATGATTAAAATTTTATTCGATAAAGTATTTCTTGGAGTCTTCAGCAGCATACTGAATAGTTGTATTAACTAGATTCCGCAAAATGACTAACGATCGTTCCCAAGATTTCAAGTTTGAGCATGTACTTGGCAAAATACAAATATTGAGTCATTGTGTTGAATATTTCTTGATTCAGTTGGCAAAACCCATACGAATAGGATTTAGCAGTATATCATTATATAATACAATATTAAAATTAATAGAATCGTTTATAATAAATAATTTTTTATTGTTGGATAAAAGTAACTGAAATATGAAAGCAGCACAACATAGTTTTAAACAAGAACAGTGTGTGCGATGATGCGTGTTATTCTGCTCGCATTGTCTAAGCTGTTAACAATGACAATTGCCGGTAATTTAATGTAATTGAATCCATTAGAAGATTACTAAAATAATGAAATTATTATTTTCTGTTAAGAACATATAGAGCACTGCTCATTTCCAAATCTCGCTATTAACGAAACATTAACAATAATTATCCTTGATTCGACAAAAATATTTAACTTCAAGTAATGTTTTGTTCGCAAATATTTACACAATCTTTCTGAGTTTGTTCAGTGTGTCCGTATTTATAAATAATGGTAAGATATTACATTAAGGAGATATGATATGGGAGAGATGTTTACAAATACTTGTATTATTTTAAACACAGATACTGATGCAATACATATCACATTACCCACGGATAAGTGTTTTAATTATTAAAAAGTGTAGGATTATAAATTCTGCATTCTATACGTCTTTTATTTAATTAGAGTCTTAATTACTTATCATGGTAACAGCAAGTAAAAGCAATTTCTTTGTTATTAGC
The DNA here is from genome assembly GCA_020654165.1 of Oryctes rhinoceros. Lineage (NCBI taxonomy): Eukaryota > Metazoa > Arthropoda > Insecta > Coleoptera > Scarabaeidae > Oryctes > Oryctes rhinoceros. The sequence goes on from JAIOKQ010000157.1 coordinate 10,114, forward strand.
TATTTTATTTATTAAAACAACGTACTAAATATTTATCGAGTTTATTACCTCAAAAAGATATAGTATTAATGCCTAAAGAATACGGAAATTATTCACACATACATATGCATTTATTTAATGTTTTTTATCCGGCTAGTTACGGTACTTACACTACCGTCCAAAAGTTTGGAAGCAAGGTGAAATTCATTTAAAATCGTTAATCCCTATTTTAATTTTATATATGCAAATATGAAATTGTTGCACTAATCCGCAAATTGCAAATATTCAGGTAAAACTTTTACCGGATTAAATTTTATTGCTCTTTTCCATGAATATGACTATTATTTGAACGGAATGGTGTAAGGTACCTGGAGTAATTACTTTCGATTAATAGGTTTAGTACTACTTCGGTAATCAATGATTACTAATCAATAGAGCTCCCCAACTGCGTGGCGCACCATAGGCGTCGATAAGGAACATAAGTAAAGTACATAAAAACTAAAGAAATAAAGAATTTTAAAACGCTTACTTTTGTAATTAGCCGTATCCAATATAGTGGGTGTTAATGCACAAGGAAAATAGTATTAGTCAGCACACGAGGAGGTAGGCACATTAAAACTGTTACCGTAAGCGCAATCCGATTTCTCAAACATCTGAAGCATTAGGAATGTTTCCACAGTCGTTTCTTTCAAGGATGTTCATCGTTCTGAAAAAATGTTTTTATATCTTGAAAAGGAACGCTCGACGTCTAATGATGTAATACACGCGTAATGAAAATAATCTTTGAATTTAGTCACCGGATCAGTAGAGTTACCTTCCCAAACTTGTCTTAACCTGCTAAAATTTGTATCTTTCTTCATAACACTTTCAAAATTTCTTGTAACGATATCATTTTTTTTGTTACTTATACAGTGTAGGAGTGTATTAACGTCATCTAATATTTGTACTGACATTTACATGTCTTCTACAGCCATATTTATCATTGCACATCAGAGGTATATTACAAATTTTACATATAATCTTACTTCCATTATATATTAAGTCAGGAAATTCTCCACAGAACTTTTTCACTTTGTCGGCCTGTGGGCGTTTCTTACTACGCGCGTCCGCCATACCGTCACAACCCGATCGCATACGGTAATAAACTACCGAAATGCGATGCGAGTTATTTGCTTATATATTACATTACATATCCCCCGGCCACGCCCGGCGGTACGCCTTCTGACTTGCCACGCACTTTGGGGAGCTCTACT
>JAIOKQ010000160.1:0-24832 GCA_020654165.1 Oryctes rhinoceros
AGGCATACCGCCGGGCGTGGCCGGGGGATATGTAATGTAATATATAAGCAAATAACTCGCATCGCATTTCGGTAGTTTATTACCGTATGCGATCGGGTTGTGACGGTATGGCGGACGCGCGTAGTAAGAAACGCCCACAGGCCGACAAAGTGAAAAAGTTCTGTGGAGAATTTCCTGACTTAATATATAATGGAAGTAAGATTATATGTAAAATTTGTAATATACCTCTGATGTGCAATGATAAATATGGCTGTAGAAGACATGTAAATAGTCAGCAACACAAAAATAAAAAACTGGGTGTATCACCGACTGAGGCAACTCAATTTATAATTGATTTATTTTATATGCTGACTGCGTGTAATTTACCGTTTTCCTTACTCAGGAAGAAACCATTCCGTGAATTTTGGAATAAATATAATCCAGACTTTGAGTTACCGTCGGAAACAAGCTTAAGGAGATGTGTGCCAAGTGTACGTACCGAAATTGAAAACAGGATCAGATCTGCAATAAAAAATAAACTACTGTGGTTATGTATTGACGAAACGACAGACCGTAAAAAACATTCTATTTTGAATGTGATTGTACGTATACTGGAACCTCGTCAACCTACAAAGGGAATTTTATTAGCTAGTAAAAGACTAAAATCGTGTACTGCCGACGCTATCGAGAGCGTAGTCGTTGATACTTTACAAACATTTGAAATTGCCACTACTCAAGTATTAATTTTCATGACCGATGGTGCCGCGACAATGCGTTGTGTAGGTCGTTCTCTTCAAGAACATTATGGGATGATGTTACATATTACTTGTAAACTTCATTGACATCACACATGAAACTATTCGTGCAAATTTCCCTGAGGTAAATGCATTAATAACAAATACGAAACGAGTGTTTCTCAAATCTCCCAAACGTACCAGTGAATTTCATAAACAGTGTCCCGGTATTCCCGAACCACCAGAGCCGATTCTTACGCGTTGGGGGACATGGCTGAAGGCAGCGTTTTATTATTTTAAATACTTCCAGCAAATAAAATCAGTCGTCTTACAATTCAATCCCAACGAATCTGCGGCTATTAAGGAAAGCCAGGATAAATTCCAAGATATTTCCGTTGAAGCAGATTTACAAACCGTTTACAACAATTATAGAGAAGTACTTGAGGCAATAAATAAATTACAAAATAGTGCACTGTCCCTGACGGAGTCAGTACAAATATTAGATGACGTTAATACACTCCTACACTGTATAAATAACAATAAAAATGATATCGTTACAAGAAATTTTGAAAGTGTTATGAAGAAAGATACAAATTTTAGCAGGTTAAGACAAGTTTGGGAAGGTGACTCTACTGATCCGGTGACTAAATTCAAAGATTATTTTAATTACGCGTGTATTACATCATTAGACGTCGAGCGTTCATTTTCAAGATATAAAAACATTTTTTCAGAACGACGAACATCCTTGAAAGAAACGACTGTGGAAACATTCCTAATACTTCAGATGTTTGAGAAATCGGATTGCGCTTACGGTAACAGTTTTAATGTGCCTACCTCCTCGTGTGCTGACTAATACTATTTTCCTTGTGCATTGCGCAACACCCACTATATTGGATACGGCTAATTACAAAAGTAAGCGTTTTAAAATTCTTTATTTCTTTTGTTTTTATGTACTTTACTTATGTTCCTTATCGACGCCTATGGTGCGCCACGCAGTTGGGGAGCTCGAATTATGAGATTAGGACTTCTCGGTGGCCATAAAATGCTACCATCTGTCCATATCTAATTAATCTAATTATCATGGAACTCTATATTGAGTCATTGACGAACAATGCCGACATAATGAGCCGGGTACCCATCGTGCTGGAAAAACATTTCCATTCGGTAGTTTAACGGCAATTCATCCAAGTTTATCAGTTACAAAATTTTGCAACATTTCCAAATATGAATTAGAGTTTAAATATTGATCAATAAAGTACGGGCCAATAATGCCATATTACGAAACCGCACACCACACATTAACTATTTTAAAATATTGTCTGCGACAACAAATCATAAAGTTTGGATTCGTCTCAGTCCAGTACCGGCAATGTTGAGATTAAATGACTCCGTTAGTTCAAAGATTGATTCATCGGAGAATATAATACGTTTACGAAAATTTGAATCTTCCAAAACTCTGTAGGCCATTTCTAAACAAACATCCAGACATTTGACTTCATCACTTTCTTCGCCACTTCACTTCATCATTTTCTAAAGTTTGCCTAAATTGCGGTTTAAATAGCAAAATTTTGTTCTCCTTGAAGATTCTTTGTAAATGAGATTTACTTATCCCAGTTTGTATTGTCCTCCTTCTTAAAGACAACCTTGGACCTTCCCTTGCGGAATAAACGACAAGAACTGAAGCAGCATCGTCTTCATTGAACAATTTCTTTGACATCTTAACGTTAAAACCGGCCCTGTTTTAAGGAATTTAGTCATCAAATTTTTGATTGAATTTTCCGATAACAACTCGGTAGCCCGCTTTACCAGTCCCGTAACATTGAATTAGATAAATTATTTGTTATAATGTCAAAATTATAGCATAAATACTGATCAAATCAGCGAAGATTTAATTTACAGTTCTAGTCCAAATTAAAAAGTCCAAAGTTTGAAAAAAAATGATATTATCTCGGGAACCGTTCGAGTTAAATAAAAAGTAATTTGTGGTTTGGCAGCTAGAAAACAAGCAGGGCAAATCAACAAGAGTGACATTTTCTGAGAAATTAAAAATAAGAATTTTTTCCTCTTTTAAAGTCGATCCGGGGACATACTGTACCTATCCAGTAGGCTGCTTTTGTCTGCAAGCCAAGACAGTACTAAGTTTATTTATTTAATTATACCTTATCTACATAGCACAAATAGAATAAGATTGCTGAAAAGTTTGCATCATAACGCATGTTTCCAGATTTATCTGGCTAAACTACATTTTTATAAAAATAGATAATGGATGCACCATCTTAATCTGAATTCAGTAAAATCAGAGTCTTTGTCTATAACTTCCTCAAATTTTTCCACAACTCACATAGTCTTTATATCACTTTTAACACATAGAAGTGCATGTACATTGTTCACAATTTAGATTGACTCCACAAGTAACAACGCAGTGTTTTCAGATATTTCAATCACGTCATATAAACCGGCATAATTGTCGTAAATAGTTTCAACGAAAGTATCTTGAAATCTTATTTGGCTTTCCGTAGTAGCCTCAACTTCGTCGGGATTGAATTGTAAAACCACAATTTTTATTTGTTTAAAATGTTTTGAATAAAAAAAAGCTACCTTCAACCACGATCCGCAATGTATGAGGATCGGCTCTGGTGGTTCGGGAATACCGAAGCACCGTATATGAAGTTCTTGAATTCGTTTGGGAGATTTCAAAAACACTTCTTCCGTATTTGAATTATGTGATGTGAAGCATGAGCTTTACATGTCACACGTAAAAGTTCACGCTCCTGTTTTAGAGAATAGCCCACCCAATGCGCCATCGGTCATAAACATAAACAGTTAATTATGCAACACTTCAAATTTCTTCCAGTACTTCTTGCTAATAGAATTGACAAATTTGGTTGAAGGGGTTCCAATACACGTACCATAACATATACAATGGAATTTTTTTCGATCTATCGTTTCGTCTAGGGTTAACCATAGCCCTTTATCTTTAACTACGACTTTGATCTTTTTCGTTACCTTCACGCGTACCTACGTTAGATTGTCCGAGATAGTAACTCCCAGTTAAAATTGTATTTATTGAAAGAAGTTGCGAAACGGTTTTTTTATCAAGTAGGCGAAGTTACAACCCACACTCGAGAAATCTAAGACAAATTGTACGCCCGACATACTATAAATTAAACAAGCGATTTTCGACTAACTCACGTGGAGACCCAAGATGAACTAACACAAAACGTGGCTACTTCGCTTTCTGTGTTACGTACGTATGTTGCGTACTCGATACGATTCCGATATATTGAACACTCTCTACATACAGCGTTAGTAAAAAGTCCCGGAACGGTCGAATAACTTTGTTATTTGAAAATTATGATTTCTGAAATTTGGTATGGGGGTATAGTTAATATAAATGCATTTTATGCAATACAGTTAAAATTTTTTTCACTTCCGGTCTAATCGGCAATACGTCCAACTTTTTTTTAATGGAACGCCCAGATTTTTTTAACACTTTTGAATGCAAAATAAAAAATTACGTTCAGGAAGTATTAAGATGTTTATTTTTATTCACAAGAAAACAGTTCAAAAATAAAAAAAGTGTCCTAATACAGAAAAATAAAGATACATTTGAAAAAAGTTGTTGTTTAGTGTTTGCATTCTTTTTGCCGTCACATTTGACAATTTTAAAAGCGTTTTAACTTTTGCATCGCTATAAATTTACTTATTTTAGACATTGACACATTTGAAAATGGCAGTAAAACTTACTGAATCAGAACGAATTAAGATATTAATGATGCGAAGGTACGGTGATCGTCAACGTTCTTTTGAAGAGATTCGTATTTTGTTTAATACTGTTTATCCGGATCGTCACATTAGTACGGTATGCCGAACAATTCAAAAGTTTGAAGTCTTTCGTCAGGTGAAGGATTTACCTAGGAGGGGACGTCCATTAACAGCAACAGTTACTTACAGTGGAGGAAAATCATCACGTGCCCACAACAGAATTAGATCAAATTCATGAGATCTCTCAAAAATCTGCTCATAAGATTCTTAAATCAGTAAGAATGAAAGCCTATAAAATGTATCCCGTCCATGAGTTAACTGAAGATGATCCGGATCGTAGACTACAATTTTGCGAAACAATGACGGAATTGATCGAGCAGCAGCCTAATGTTTTAGATCACATCATTTTTTCAGATGAGGCAACGTTTTGTCTCAACGGCACTGTGAACAGACATAATTGTCGCTACTGGTCAATTGAAAATCCGCATTGGATTGACTTGTTGGATTATAAGAAGAAATTTAACTGGCAACGTCTACTTAAATTTATTGCGAAATGAGGTTGTTCCAGCACTTGCGGCCCTCTTTCCAAATGCAAACATAGGTGATCACCCTAATGCACATTTTTGGTTTCAACGAGATGGAGCTCCCCCCATTTTGCCCATAATGTCCGCGATTATTTGAATGAAATTTTTCCGGGACGTTGGATCGGACGTAGAGGAGCAATCGAATGGCCGACACGTTCGCCTGATCTCTCGCCATTAGATTTTTTCTTTTGGGGTCACTTGAAATGTCAAGTATACAAAAAACCTTCCCCATAATCTTGAACAATTGGAAGAGAGAATAGTTCAAGAAGCCAATCGCATCCAGCCAATCCACTCCAGAACAAATACAAAATTCAATAAGAAATTTTACTGAGCGTTTACATTTCTGTCAAATTGTCAATGGAGAGCATTTTGAACAATTATTGTAATCGCAACCTGAATAGACAGGTACCTTGATTTTTCTGTATTAGGACACTTTTTTAATTTTTTAACTGTTTTCTTGTGAATAAAAATAAACATCTTAATACTTCCTGAACGTAGTTTTTTATTTTGCATTCAAAAATATTAAAAAAATCTGGGCGTTCCATTTAAAAGAAAAAAGTTGGACGTATTGCCGATTAAACCGGAAGTGAAAAAAATATTAACTGTATTGCATAAAATGCATTTATATTAACTATACCCCCATACCAAATTTCAGAAATCATAATTTTCAAATAACAAAGTTATTCGACCGTTCCGAGACTTTTTACTAACGCTGTATATATTTCTCTTGAGAGGTCTCAAATTAGGTTGAACTTTAATTTCAATTTAAGACACCACTATCAACTATCATGCACAATAAAATACAATTATTTTACGATTACTTAGCCTGAAAGTCAATCTATAATCACAGATATGTGAAACGCAGCAGAAAGTACATACATATACGTTCTCATAAAATTATTAAAATCGCAGAACAACCGTTCTTCCTTCTCGTTTTAGCGCAACGATCTAGATTTATTATCGAAGAAACGTAATAAAATATACATAATTTTGAAACTCGTGATATTAAAAGATGCTTAGAAGTTATTATTCTTTTAGAGATGCCTGTGTTAAACCGCTAGTCCTAAACCTGAATAAAATGCGAAAAAGAAGTTTAAAAAAAGGTTATTGCGGAAACAATTCATCGAACTACAATTATTTAATTAATGATTTGAAGTGATCGCATCTGTCATAAGAATAAACTGGAAGTTGCCTGACCGCAAACACTACGGGAATCTACGAGAACCAATTCGATCATATTTGCTACGAACTCGAAAATTCCAAGAACAACCATTTGACAAATTATTTCATAAGCTGCACATGTTATTTGTGAATTTCGTTACTCAACCATCAATTATATGTTCATTTTCCTTTAGAGTGGATTTATATTTGGAGTTTTTTCTTTTTTTTTAATTAGTTAAACATAGATCAGGAGTTAGGAAATTTGGTTTTCGTCTCACTCAAAAACTATAATGCAAGTTCTCCATGCGTATAAGTACTTTTAGGGACTGATCAAATAACAAATGTAGTAAGGCATGTAATTATTTATACTCTTTCATATCTGTGATGTTTAAAAAGTACGAATATTCATATATATGAATTTCTAGCAGAATAGCGGTAATACTAAAAATAAAGGTCTGTGCTTAGTAGCCAATAAAATCGTTAACTGTATGTACCCATTACGTGATGTTACTGTATATCATTAGACCATAAGATAATATAATTTCAACAATTACATTAATGAACAGAATAATATTGTTTTAAATAAATATTGTTTTTCTTTTGCAAGCGCTTTATTTCACATCCTAGTTACCCTTAAAAATTCTTTAGTACCCGGTGAATTTACGAAGGATTTGAACAATTTGGGTGAATTCATCGATCTTAACTTTCAAAACATTGCACAAAAGCAGATTGCCGATCTACTTTTATAAATACATGATAAAGTGTTACAAGCTCAGTTAAATTTTCAACATGCACGATGTAAATTATTAAATGTAAATTATTAGGCTAGATGGCGTGGCAATCATAAAATGTGAATCTGACACGCCACGATTGTTATTACTTAAGTTAATTTATGCAACCTACAGTACAAGTAAAATATGAAAAGGTTAGTTATTATTTTATAACATTCAAGTCGACACTACTTACTTTATGTATGTTGCTAATCTTACTGAATACAAAAAAACTAAAGTTATAAAACCGCCTTAAACAGAATTTATTCCGATTGCTAATAATTTAATCTAACAATACAATTGCAACTAAATTGTTTCGCGTTTACCTGCTTATTTTTAACCGCAAAGGAGAGTTGGAGTAAATTTTTAATCTCCCGGAGATCAAGTATTTGCTACTGTGAAAATATCCAGAAGAAAAGGAAAGCTACACATAAATACTAATTTTCTAAATTGGACAAAAGTCTTCTAGCATTTACAGCGATGCGAATATGTATTAGGCGCTCCCAATTTTTCTTTGAATAATTATATATCAATATAAATATATCAAATAAAAATAAATTATATATCAATAAAAGGACAAGGTAGATATACGATACAGCATATTTTATTAACATTTTCAATATTTTATTGGTCTATCGGCCACTTTTATTACAGATCTTACACGTTTTGGCATACAACTAATTAATTTTGACGGCGGCATTCGTTGAGGATTTATTGGCGAAGCTGCTCCTTTGAACCATACTTATGTTTTGCGATGTTCTTCTTCAAAATATACCTTAAATTTTCTATTGGTGATAAGTCCGGCGACTGTGCCGGCCAGTCCAACAGTCGAACCCCGTTTTCCGTGTACCACTGCATTATCGCCCTTGCACGGTGACAAGGAGCGTTACCTTGTTGTTAAAAATATTTTAACAACATCTCATCTTCAAACAATCTTAGTACGGATGGCTCCAGGACTTCCTGTAGCATCTCGGTGTAACGGTTGGTATTCATTCACCCTTCGCTAAAAAATTTCACCAATGCCACCATGTTTCACCGTTGGTGCGATGCATTGCGCGAGATGCAATGGAAGTCCTCCATACTTGACAATAAATTAATTAATAAATTAATTAAAATTAAATAATAAATAAGATTACAAGGTTTTAATTAACTTATCTCTGCGGTACTAATTGTACTTTGACAGATTAGCGTTTGTTTTATGGTTTCATTCCATGGCTTACTAATTTTATTGGACAGCCAATTTTTTGTCAGTATCGTTTCCATATTTTACATTATTACTTGGAATATCGTTTCCCTTTCATCTGTCATTAGTGTTTAATTGCACAGCCTACTAATTTCATATTAAAGATTAATTTATGTTTTTATTAATATTTTGTTTGTAACTAAAAATTTTTCAGGCATGTTATATATCATTGAAAAGTACTTTTTAAGCACTACCTAACAAACACAAAATCCAGTATGGCCACAATATCAAAAACAAAAGTTAACTCTACTAACTTAAAAACAAATGACAATCGACGGATTTTGTTTATATCAAAAATTTCGTCTTAAAAATGTGTCTGAACAACGTAAAGCTTTAAAAGTGGTCAGATAAGCGTTATTCAGTTATTGAGGAATAATGAAACCGACAAATTTTCCAAAATATTTAAACAATGAAAAAAGTTCGGTCAAATTTGAAACAAGATTAGCTGCGAGTATTGAATTCTGCAAAACATTCCCCATTTAACCGTTGCACTGTGTATTGTAATAACCAATGGTGAGCATCGAAATTGGGACAGAGTGCATACCACAGAAAATGAGATACACGTCGCACTTCGTATCTCTTTCTTTATTGACAAATACCGCAGTTATGCTTTCGCTGTACATTGCTAAATGGTCGATACTAGTATTAGCAGCGGCTGTCGATTAGCGGTGTACGAGAGAAAAAACTTTCGCGTTAAAGAAAAGTGGGGAAACAAATTTGTAAGGGTGAAAAAACACGAGAAAAGTGTAGAAATATATTTGATGCTACAAACGTTGAACAGATCTTATTGTTTGTACAGGGTGGCGCAGGAGAACGGGAAATTTTGAAATAACGTCATTTCCACGAATAAATTCATAAAACTAGTAATTTATTAACGAAAGTGCATGTATGCAGCGTGCCATTTATGTTTTTACAATCAAAATGTTCAAAAGTGTCTCTTTACTTTTTAAAGATGACATCGGAAAGATGTCCTCCCATTCGGCGTTCACACTCTAACAGCCTGTTATGAAAACTCTGGAATGCGCGGTGTAGCAAATCTTGGGAAATGGCAGTGATTTCTTGTCGAATGTTCTCGTTCAGTTCATGGATTGTTGCAGGTCGCGTACGGTACACCTTGCCTTTAAGATACCCCCACAGGAAGAAGTCGCACACACTAAGATCAGGGGATCCTGCAGGCCATTCAATGTCAGCGTTACGTGAAAAACGTCCATGACGTCGAAGCTGGTAATGCTGTCGAAATACTATCTGCGCGGCAGTCGCACTATCACCATTTTTATAAAACGCTCTCACAGCTACTGCACGTTCCGCACCAGTCCAACGATCCATGATTACCAAATGACAATGTGCGACCAATGACAACAATTGTGCGATGTTACGAACAACTGCCGGCTCTACAGTGCTGACAACTGTAACGTTCAAAATTTCCCGTTCCCCTGTGCCATCCTGTAGTTTATAATTTTATAACAGTTGTTAAAACGACAATACTTTAAATACAGTTATATGAATTGTTTTATTTTTATTATTTATATTGTGGTATTTTACCGAGGGCAATGCTATAAGTTTACTGTTACATGTATACGCGCTGTATATGAATGTGAATATCCGATCAGTATTCGATGTTAGTCCCTTCCCTTCTTCTATCTCTTTGTAGGCACGCACACCATATCGATATTACAATCAGAGGTACGTGGGCAAAACAGAGGAACTACTTTTTTTACAACGACTCCCCTTCGCCCGAGACGAATAAACACGAGTGTATCTAATCACTTTAAAAAAATGCTTCACTTCTTTTCCTTCATACACTTCTTCTACAGTGCCTGTCTTCAGGCCGAAGTTGGCTCCTGCACTTTAGATTTTTTTAAATTTGAAAATATCCCCGTTTTATGCCGCAAAAATTTTATTTTAGGCTTCTCCTCTCGAGATATTCGAATTGATCGAAAAAACGAGCACAAACTGTAGGCAGCTCCCACACTTACATTTCTTCAAGATTTAACCAGACCATCATTTTATTTTGATTTCTGTCGTAAAAATTTCCCGAGGTAATTGAAACAAGATATACAGGAATGAGAGCTTTTCAAATGCTTATTTAGCAGCCACCGCATCTACTATCAATTAGCTTTCGCTGTTCATGTTTCATAAGGTAGCCTTAGAAAGATATCGAGTTTCTATTCCCAGAATGTGGGATAATTATGCGCGGTAAATAAGAGGCAAATGTATTTTTTTTTTTAATTAGTATATTTCAAACCTACATCCTACATACTTCAACCACTTTAAAGATTCTTTAAACATAGGCTCGTGCCTTAACGAAATTAAAGTCTGATAAAAACATTTCTTATAATCGTCAGGGATTTCTTCAAAATTAATCATATAATGCAACCATTCGAGCACCTGAAATTAATATGTTAAAAACACGCATCTTAACGTAAATGTTTTTTTTTTACAGTAATCTACTAATTATCAAAAAGTTGTTACTATCAACTAACCTGCAATGCGTTGCTATTCCAATTATCATTTTTTAATTGGGCTGCCATAGCTTGTGGAAATAAAAACATCATTCGCTCCATATTTATATCACTTTCGGGAGTTAAAAAAACAACATGACTAGATATAGTAAGCATAGAGATCATCAGTACGTCACACATAAAAGCTACTTGATTGCTGAACTGATTTGCATCAACCATATAAACTTGCGTCTGTCCCAAAAGCTCGAGAATCCAATTCGGCGTTGAGATATTACTCTTACATTTTTCCATTGCTTTTGATACGTGTTGTAACACGAACAACTGGTCTCTGAAAATATATAATTTATTTATTTATTTCTATTTTTTTTTGACCGGGGTTATTTAATTTTGATTTATTTTTCTTTAGAATTGCCAGTTTGTTTGGATTAATTAAAAGCACTAGTTCATGATGTCGTTACGTTTCGGAATTTAATGATTCCTTTTTCGAACATTATTTCCTACAATCATTATAAAATTATTACTTCAATATAACTTTTTTTAATTCAATTACTTTCGCTAAAAGTGTATTCTATTGGACACTTTGCGGAGCGCATTTTCGTTATTTTATTAAATTTTATTAAATAAATGTACAACATGTGAATGTATAAAACAAACGATAACAGTATAACATACACTAGATCTACAGGGTGATTCTTTAATATTGCGAAAAATTTCAGGGACAGGTTCTTTAGACGAATATAAGAAAAAAGTTCCGGTTAGCATGTGTCCGGAAACGCTTCATTTCCGAGATAGAGGGCATTCATTTGATTTTTAATGATTTTACCCTTCTTGTCGTATATTGTGGGTAGTTATCCTACTAACTGAACCAACGAAGCGGCAATTTCACTTCCGTGTAAGAGAGCGGGATGTTAATTAATAAACATCCTAATCACAATCTCCCTGATATTCAGGATCAATTTTCGGAATTCCAAGACTTAGCCCCAGATTAGTTGTTTTCACATTGAAATGATTTTGAAACTGAACTCGCATTTTTTTACGCGTAACCGTTTAATTAATAGTGGCTACTGTAACAACACGTTTCAATTCAAAAATTTCAAAGTAGTATTCTTCGACTTACACAAAATGACAAAAATCTAGTTTTCAAGAAAGCATAGTACACTTGTACAGTTGCTCATTGATCACTTATTTTATGATCCTTGATAATTATATTAATACTATACAGGATGAACTACATAAAGCAAATAACAAAGAAATCAACCAAATATTGCAAATTCTGAACAGGTCGAGCTATTACCCCCGTTGGGGATTACATTTCTACTACAATAGACAATCTTAACATTACATCACACAAAACGCAATCTAAATCTTTTTAAATAGAATGTACTTTGCGCTTATCAAAATCTACGTCTTTTTATGTGTACGTTAGCATAAATGGAAATATTTGTTAATAAAAAAAAGTACACATCCTTTCAATATTCAAAATTGTTAAGCGCGCAAATGATATTTTTTACCGGGCGCGCAGTAAAATGCAATTTTTAAAAATGGATATAGTTGCAATGTCATATATCTATTAAACTGTACGTTTACAACATACCCGTACCTTATTACTAAAGTTCGCCATTTTCTGCCTGTTCCATATAAAAAACATACACATACGCAACTTAAGTGCGCTCATGAAAAAAAAAACTTTTGAAAAATCTCTATTCACACGCGGAAACTCAGCCTGCATATCCTACCCGATTCCGCTCGTCGTATCACATCCTATCAAAACAGATGAGTGCGACTATAAGAAAATTCTCACTTGCAAACAAAAGACATTAGCCCTAATTGGGCTGTGTTTTGCTCGCTACTAAAATGGTGGGTTTTGTCTGCTCCAGTATTCTTATTTCAATACAAGGCATATTATTTTTTTAAGTGGATAAAGTAGCAAAAGGTATTGTTACCCACTTTTACTATTTTTTCTTATAAATTATCGACTTAATCCTTTTTTATTTACAGACACACGATATATTTTGTAGTTATCACACTTCACTTGGCTGATTTTCACAATTTCTATTGTCTCGTTTTTAATACGTACTTCAAAGAACTTATGCAACTTACCCTTTCAAATCACCAGATATATCAATTATTTCGTTAAACCAAACCATCGGCGATTCTTCGCAATTTCTTGCTATTGCACAACGTATTACAACTGCTCTTCGAAAATTATATTGGGTTATTTCTGGCCAACATTTTGGCGAAATTAATTCCTTTATATACTTAAACGGAAGCAAAATCAAACAGTCCAACAGTTTCCTAAAGTTCTGCAAAGAAAATGTGAGAAATATTTAAGATGTTTGTGTGTGTTCACCACATGTTTGTTTATGTTTACCAACAAAATCACTTTTGAAAAGATTTTTCCTATATTGGGGCCTTTCTGTTTTAGAACAAATAAAGACTATAGCAACAATATAATTCGATTTTCTTTCACATTATGATAAATAAATAAAAAAAAAAAAAACATATTTAAATCAATGAAACTTACTTCGCTTGATATTGGCATATCTTGAATAGTTTCTACTATCAGTTTTCCAATAACACTTTTGTTGACTTCGTGTATATCTTTATCGCATAATATTATCTTAAAGCGTGCAATAATTTCATCATATAACACAGAATCGTTATCTTCTTTTATTCTTTCTAATGCAAAATTAATAGACAGTTCGACGAAAGGTTTCATAATTATCGGTTGAATACTATTACATAAAAATTTTAAAGCCAATACTGTAGTTAAAATATCGTCTTCCTAAAAAACAATCAATTATGATATTGTAAAACAATACATACACATTTTAAATCTAACGTTTGGCTTCTCCGTAATTGCTGTTAAAAAATTTTCCATGAACCTTCTTGCTGTTCCAGATAGAATAACTTGATGTGAAGCTATCAACACACAGTATTTTCTGTACTGTGGTATGTGTACAAGTTCATGTAGGAAGCTCCAGTCACAAGGAGGTAAAGATTTGCTGTATTCTTGACTTAGAATATTCAAACAAGCTACTTCTAAATCACTTTCGTTTTTATACTAAAACATTATTTTTGGTTAATTTCTGTAAAAACATTTGAACTATTTATAACTGTACAATACGTTGTTATTATTATTAACGTATTAACGTAATTTAACTGATAATTCTTTACAGCAATTTGTTTATCATCTATTGTTTTGTTTTTATTGCTAAAAATGCAAACTCTTGAATCTACCTTACACTAGTTAACTATCAAATATATATATATATATATATATATACACCTATGGAAAAATGTATGGAGCACCCGCGACACATTTCTTCAGATTCTAAATGTTGTACAGGAAAATTAAAAACGAACCAGTATATATCCATTTTAAAGGTATTCCTAAATATTTTATGCCGCCTCCTCCTGCTTTGATTACTGCACAAACTCTTTTGGGCATACCGTCCACAAGTTTTTTGCACATGCCGACGGCAATTTTTCTCCATTCGTCAAAAATTATCTCCTTTGGTTCTCTTTTTGATCTAAATTTGTAAATCGGTACTTTCTGCTTTAGTATTGCCCAAAAATTTTCTATTTATTCTATATTCTATATTAGTATGTGCATCTACTGAAGAATACATTTTAGGTATTATGTAGTATTAGATATTACAACTCTTATAGATGATAATATTATTATGAGTAGAAAGGATAAAGGCGGATGAGTTTATTAATTTTTTGCAGAGACTAGACAGACTCGTGTTTTCTCGACTCTCGGAGACACCAGTAGGCAACACGAATCCATTCTCATGAGGCGAATAGGCACGAGTCTATCTAGTCGCTCCAAAAAAGAAATAATTCTACCTGCCTTTGTCATCTCTAGTTATGAATTACACATCAAAGTATCAGCAGCTTCAAGAATTAAGAAACCTGTTTATTAGGGTTTCTATAAATGACGAATACACAATGATAAAGATTGACTGCTACTAGATAATAAAATGGAATTTAAGTTAACGCAACAGACAGTTCTTTGGAAACCACTCCAGAAAATCGCCTGACTGTAGCCAGGTCATCTCTACAATCTAACTAAATTTTTTCTAAAGATACTTATTAAAAACAGTACATAACATTCATTTTATTCATAGCTTCGGCACTTGAAGTAATCATCATTTTCCTCCATATATTATCTAGCAAGTAATAAATAACGCATATAAGAGAATAGAACATACTGAACGACTTCAAAAAAATTATTTAAAGAGAAATAATTATGAGAAGACTTTCTAAATGAATATGTCAATGTAACGCGTACATGACTGTGTGCGTATGAATAATTTATATTTGACATTTCTTTTCAAAGTTACTAAAGGAAGAAATTATGGTCCACTCACGTACTAAATGGACGCAATGTATAAGATAGTGTCTATTAACTTCGAACTCAGTCTGTGCCTATGCTAAGCTACAATTTTTCGTGCTTTAGATACAACTGAGACTCTATATTTCGGCTAATACTTTACATCCTATGATATTCATACTTCATTACAAAAACTAAATGATCATACTTTGAGTTTAATGTGCTTCAGTAGTGCCTTTACTATACTGTAAATTTGTAGATAGTAATAATCTCTTGGTTCAGCCCTGTTTTCCGACATAAAATATACACCTTTACCATATTCAGAAATCTCTTTTCTAACCCAATTGGAAATAAATTTTGTTATACACTCAAAATGTGCGTAATTTCCATTTTTTAACATAGACAGCCACCATTCCCCTACAAGTATCAATATACATACTAGTAAACTTTACTAAAAAAAAAAAAAATAGATAAATTACCTGAAGCAAGAACAAGTACATCAGCGCTGGCATCTCGATCGCCAGCATCGTCTCTGTATATTTCTGGAAAATATCGCGACACTTGCTCATGACTGAAACAACTTAAAGTCTCATATGCTGCTTTAACAATCTCTATGTTTGTGTAATTCGTCGTGTAATTCCACAATTTATTTACAATGTCAGATATCATTTCATCGTATTTTGCTGCATCTGTATATAAATTAGGTACCTCCGATAGCAAGTTGCAAAAGCTGCAATAAATTATATAAGTAGTAAATATTCGTAAGTGTATTTTGAAGAAAAAGATATCCGTCCGGACAGATACCAAAAATTCACCTTTGTATAACATTTTCCCGATTTTCTGTTTCAAAACTTAGCGCTAATGTTTCCCACGCAGTAACAATGTCAATTACACCCCCGGTACATAAGTACCGTAAACCTTCTAATGCCAATGATGACGCTATACCATCGTCATTTTTGCAAATATTTAGAATTTTTGAAAGATGTGTTGCCAATTCCGATCCATACAATTCCGGTCTACAAAGAACAATAACATTTGCAATTATATACTATGAACATAACGATAGAAATTACTTTCTCTTACACAGCTCCTTTAAGATATGCGCTTTGGTAACCACAAAGTTGGCTTTATCGGATGGGTTATCTTCGATCAACAATTTTTGTAAATATACGTAATATCTGGTATCGGAACACCACAATTCATAAAATAAATACATCGTGAATGTTTTCATCTTTGTAGAGCTACTTGCTAGTACGTGCAGTGTTGATAGAATAATCTGAATATTTTCCTTGACAATACCCATTTTTGGAATTGCTTTTAATAACTCGAAGTGAATTTTTGAATCTCTCGTGTTCGCTAACTTGTACAATATTAACGTTAAAACATTGCTTGCTATTTCATTATTAACAGAAACATATTTTAAGAGTAAATATAGACATTTAGATATAATATCTTCATTGTAATCACATAGAAATATACCCGCGATAAATATATAGGTATGTTTAAGAAACAATAGCGGTGAATTATTTGCGTATTTTAAAATGTGCATAATGTTCGCATCAAGATGCTCTTTATCTTCAAGTAATTGACAAACTTCAATAATAAAATGAAGTTGTTGATTGGTATTTTGATACAGCAGAATATAGCGGTTATGGTTAGTAGACTCATTCTTATCTATAATTTCATCACTGGGCGTATTTAGTACATTATATAATTCATATACTACATCTATACAATCGTTGGTTAATACGGACGGGTATAAAATCCAGTTCAATAAGTTAATCTTTAAACATTGCTTAATAATAAACTGTATAAATCCTCTGTTGCATATATTTAAACCTAAAAATTAAGAAACATTAATATATAAAAGCCGTAAAGATAAAAGCAATTTTGAAAAATAAGTAAAACGAAGAATAATACTTACAAAGTTTCAGTAAATCCTTTAGGGAACTAAGTGGTGATATTCCAATACATTTTGATAAAATAACTAGAACTGGATTAATGTATTGGAAATGTTCTATGTTTTCTATAACTTTAGAAATCGTAAGCAGTACTTCGGTTGCATCCCATTTATTTAAAAACATTTCGTGCATCAAAGAAAACATCCACAGTGTTACAAACTCATAAACTTCATTGTCGTTTTTAACGGAAGGCGCTTTAATAGCATCATTTAGTATATTACTTGTACTAACTTGATTGGCATGACAATATATCTAGAAGAGAAAAAAGAATAAATGATTGATTCTATTCTAAAAAAAAAATTCCCGCTCTTATATAACATACATAAATATTGGATTACAAAACAGGAATATTCTTCCTAATTAGGTACCGTATCCTTTGAAATGTTTGCTTCTATTTTTCACAATTATCTAACTTAACATATTAATATGTATTATTGGAATTGATTTGACTTAGATCTGAATTTTTTCTGATGTCCTCGTCTCATTTAAAATTTCCATACATTTTTATTACAACCTATTTTTTTTTATATATATATTTGTAATATTTGAATGAAACTGTTATCAATTTTTTTGGGCAACGCGCTATCATAACAGTAAGTACCTACAAACACAGAGTCGACTGGGTGAAGTGAATATTAATAGCCAATATATATATACAGGGTTACCTGTAAATAGCACGTAAGCTACCAAAATCTGAAGACTACCTATCAATGTGTTACTGAAAATTTAAAAAGAAATTTATTTGTAACATATACATTTTGTTCAAATTTTAGGGCCCAAAATGCAGGTAAAGCCGGTCCATATCTTTGTTTCTCCTATATTATACAAATACCGCTGATGAATCAAAGTTAACCCAGATGCAAATAAAAATCGATAAAGCATTGTAGATGCTATGAATAGTGAATAGTCTATTGAAATGCATTAGTCTGTCGTACAGCTGATGAAGTGTTTATGTGTTTACATTGAATATGCCGATAACCATATGATTTGCGTTCTTAATGTTTAAAGTTAATGCATCCGAAATGTCGGGTTTTGAGTTATTTGTAGTTATACATTCTTTTTCTTTTTATGAAATTTGTGGTGGTCCTAACAAGGACCGATCTAGGCGAAACAGGACAAAATAATTTATTAATGTAAAAAATGTTCGAAATGTCCACCGTGAGCTCTAATACAGGCATCAATTCGGCGACGAAAGTTATTATGCACACGAGTAAAATTTACCATGTCTTCGCGAATGCGTTGAGCTGCAACATAAATGCGATTTCGCAGATCTTCGACATTTTCAATATCAGGGCGACGATCATATACCAAGCTTTTCATGTATCCCCACAGAAAAAAGTCTAATGGATTTAGATCGGGATTACGAGGTGGCCATGGAGTACGACTTCCACGTCCAATCCATTGTGGAAATCTTTGGTTCAAAAATGCTTAAATTACTCGACTACTATGCGCGGGTGCTCCGTCATGCATAAACCACAATTGTTGCCGTATCGCTAGTGGTATCTCATCCAAATACTCGGGTAATTCATCTCGGAGGAACTGTAAATAGGATTCTGTATTTAATCGTTGTGGGAGCACATGTGGTCCAAGTAGGTAATTATTTTTCAAAATTCGATGCACCGTCGTTTGGGACACATTTACTTGCTGAGCTAAAGTTGTAGTACTTATGCCTGGTTCCGCCTCAACGATGTTTAAAATATGCTCTTCTGCTTGCTGAACTCTACGTGATATATGACGGCCACGACCTTCGAAACGTGGAATTACTGATCCTGTTTCTCGAAGTCGATACACGGTTCTCACAATTGTCTCGGATGATGGATGCCGCCGATTGGGAAACCGTTCCGCGTACAAATTTTCTGCCGCAAGACTATTTTGTTCTGTTTCGCCATATATCAAAATCATATCGGTGTATTCGATATTCGTATAGGATGCCATTGCAATTGCGTGTAATGACGGTGAATGCTATGTGCATACTAAATGGATATCCGAACGCTGCTTCAGCGACTGCCGGTGATTCCCATATGTTAACTAAGACAGAGTCGGACTCGAATAAAGAAAAATCATTTTCTCGTTACTACGTGCACATAGAACCATAATATTTTGTATTTAGGCATTACCCATGCGTTTCTTTCACCTAATTTTTTTTCGTACTATATCCGAATAAGACTGTATACCTCTGGAACGAATCCATTCTCATTCTTATCCAATGCTATAGGTCGTAGTGAACAATAGTGTGAATCATCAATCTAATTTTTGGTCTCTTTTCTTGTCGATGATCACGAATATTTCACTGGTTGGTTGGTAATGTTGTTTCACTATCAATTTTCTGTTAGTTTTTAATTTGCATCTTCGAAATCTTATTTCTTTCATTATTTGAACGAAGAAGTTTTGCAGTTGGTGTTATGTTTTCCGTAGAGTAGAAGTTATATTTGTTCTCGACAATACTTTACCCACAATCGTATAAATTTTGCTTCTTCTTTATTTGGTGTTTCTAAACAATTTCAGTGGCCAATTTTTATTTGCTCTGCCTCACGTATAATATTTTTAAGTGCGCAAATTAACATTCTCGTTCATAAAATCCTAAATTCCACTTATAATTTCTGGAGCTTTACCGCATAAAACTTAATTTTTTTCGTTACTTTTAAATACTTTCGTTTCTCACATGAAATATCATGAAGAGTTTGCATGTCAAAAGAATAATGTTGAAAAAGAAATGTTCATGCCTTTACCAGAAACGAAATAAATAACTTGGATCTTTTAATATTACACCAATACTTATATCTTTGTTTACAATTATCTTAATCCCATCAAATATTTAAGGAAATAAAAGTAAATGAAGGGTACACGTGAATAACGATCAAAGTCCGTATTCATACATTAAGAAATAATGAATTTTAAAGTTTGCGACATAAACTTTTGCAATTTAATATGCTCAAAACTAAACTACATTAGAGTACCTTTTTTGAATGCAACATATATTAGGAGGTATAACAACATTTAATAATAAATAAATAAAGAGAACAATAATTGTGCATTAGCTTCAATATTTCGATGGAAGCGACGTTGAGGATCCACTGACTTATTTTTGTAACCATAATATTGCGCTTTAGTATAAAGATAATAATTTTTAAATTTTTTAACTTCTAAATAAAATCTTCATAAACGAGTGACATTAGTTGCAGTGGGTAGGTTTTGTGGGCAGCTGCTACACAGAATCTTTTCAAAAACTGAAGGTCTTTATACTTGTCCTTCAAAATTGGTATCGGATCGTTTTATAACGCATTTGGAGCATCAGTATTTACATTCATTTTATTTTCGCTTCTAATTACGTAGCTCTCCCATGAACCATTAAACGTAGTGCCTAGTATAATTGTTTGGGACTTTCTTGAGATGCTTTTATCTCAGTACTACGACGTGTACGAAGCGGACACTTTGCTTTATTAAGATGGTTAAAAAAAATTTCTAATTATTTAGCAGATCTTGCTGTACTTCAACAACGGAAAAACTACAAGGTTCCTTTCCTCGCATCTCAAATAACTTAATTCCAATCGGTCGGAAGCTCGCATCTACTCTTCTGCTTAATTAATCCCATGTTTTTGTGACATTCTAGATAACTATAACCACTCACTGAAAATATAATTTTGAAGGATCCAAATGGTTTTCTTATTGTAGCCGTGTAATGCAAATATGGAACAACGGTATAATTTTTATTCTGCCCTGCGCATGAATCATATCGTTTGGTCATAGGTGTAAAATATGGCTTCTCTTATAGACAATATGTGAATATTAAAGAAATAAATTGCAATTGCGACGGATTCTGTTTCCAAGTTTTCGTTGCTCTCTTCTTAGGCTGCCTCTTTCTAGCATAAAATATGTTTGCTTTCATTGTTTTGTGTGGTAATACTGCGCAATTCTGTTTATAATTCTTCTGTATTCGTACCTGAAGACATTTTTTACCTTTTCCATTGTTTTTCCGGCAAAATATTCGTCATAAGTACTACAAGTGTCGGTACGAGGATACCCTAACGAGATATTAAATTTAGTGTTGAATATCGTGCAATATTTCTCATGGGAGCTAGGATTATTAGGATAAGTATTGCTATACATCATATGCAGTTTGCTTATATTAAATTTGTGGCGAAGATAAGTTTTTTAGAATCATGCAAACTATAATAGCTCTTATGTCTTCGTAGCGAACCAATGGATGTAAGCACTTTTTCTTTTGTATCTGCAGATCTATTTGTGTGCTTTTCACGCGTATCAACAGGAGCTGCACCAGTTCTCTTTGTTACACAATGCAATGATATAAAGGCTTGATGACAAACTCGAACTTCTTTCAACTTTTCACCTATAAGTATTCTAACCTTGTATTGGTAGCTTACTCGTTCAAGGTAGCAGACTCTTTAGGTTATCTTGGCATTCTTCTAGCAACTGGAAGAACACTAATCAACCCAGATGAATGTTTCATTTGTTCGTTCTTCGTTTGCATTAAATTAAATTGTTCTTGTGCAGTAACTTCACAGTTCTCACCAACAACATGTGACATGGCCCGAATTTGTTTGGTTGCGTCGGTAATTCTTCCACGCATTTGTTTTCACTTCATCCTAGTTTCCCCGCATATTTCATTACCATTATCACTACAATCATCGGTGCTATTATTTTTCATTTTTTACACTTTCCGCAACACAACAGAGATCTAAAATAAACCAAAAGTACTAAGTATTCCGTGTCCGTAAACCTAACCTTGTTAACTGTTAACCGCTGTCAGTATAAACGGCGTTGCATTCGGAAGACTTTGTTTTGGACTTTGATCCTGATTTTAAGACCTGATTTCTATAAACTTTCTTAAAAAAGTTACTTTGATCGTTATTACCGTGTACCCTTCAAATGTATAGTTGGTCTAGAAGATATCCGGAAAACAAAAAGCACAGCTTTAATTCTACGGTATATATTTTTATTACTTGAATAATAAAATCACAACAAATAATTCATCTCATTTACAAATACAATCTCCATTTAACTGTAAACACTTAACTAAACGTCCGGGTAATCCCGAAACAAGGTCAACGCAATACTTTTCGATGATAGTGGTCCAGGCTTGTAAAACTGACCGAATCGATTCTTCTTTAATTCGTGACACCGCTCATTCTACTTCAATTTTCATTGGTCCCCATATGTTTTCGATGGGACTAAGATCTGAGGAAGCTGTTGGCCAGTTGGCAAGTTTTATACTAACATCCAAGTTTTGATGTAGGCAGAAGTATAGCATCTTGCATTATCCTGTTGAAAACGCCACCCTTCGGAATATAAAGCACGAGCCGTAAAGAACCCTATTAAGAATTTCACAGTACTTTGCACTATTAACGGTGCCATCAATTATACAGCAAGGTAGAGAGGTAAGGTAGAGAGTACCACGCTGGGAGATTGCTCCCCAAATCATTATTTTTGTGGGAAATATGGAAATTTGAACGGTAATATTTTTTCTTGATGGAATTTTTAAGTGATTTGCACCAAGCTGAAAACAACTTTCATCGGATATAAAAACATCACTAACATTGTCGTCCCGAAATCGTTGACAAAAATCTATTCTTCGTTGCTTTTGTAGAGACGTCATTGCAGGGATTTTTTTTTTGTTTCCTTGATAAGTAACCTTGTCTTCTCTGTGAAATGCTGCCAGTCTTATTTGACGTTGATTTCCAAATCTGTTAGCCAGTTTTCGAAGTCCTAGGCGCGGGTTTTGTCGTCCTAAAGCGTTTAAATTGTTTCCGCTAATCTTACGCGGTCTTCCAGGAACTGGTCCATGGCTCATATCTCGCTTATTTTTGTTTATCCTCTTTATTACGCCATATACTGCACTTTTTCCGCGTTCAGTCAATTGCACTAATTTCTTAACGTTTTGAACAACTTTTCTGTGCAAATATTCCACCAACTTTCTTCTTTCTACTTTCGACACAACCTATTTGATGGATTACTTTTGTCTTAGAATGTAACAAAAAAGAAATATACTAAAATTAACAAAAATAATAAATTCCGGATACTTTCTAGATAGACAATATAACTATACAGTCTTATTCGGATATAGTACGAAACAAAAAAATTAGGTGAAAGAAACGCATGAGTAATGCCTAAATACAAAATATTATGGTTCTATGTGCACGTAGTAACGAGAAAATGATTTTTCTTTATTCGAGTCCGACTCTGTCTTAGTTAACATATGGGAATCACCGGCAGTCGCTGAAGCAGCGTTCGGATATCCATTTAGTATGCACATAGTATTCACCGTCATTACACGCAATTGCAATGGCATCCTATACGAATATCGAATACACCGATATGATGTTGATTTATGGCGAAACAGGACAAAATAGTCTTGCGGCAAAGATTTCCACAATGGATTGGACGTGGAAGTCGTACTCCATGGCCACCTCGTAGTCCCGATCTAAATCCATTACACTTTTTTCTGTGGGGATACATGAAAAGCTTGGTATATGATCGTCGCCCTGATATTGAAAATGTCGAAGATCTGCGAAATCGCATTTATGTTGCAGCTCAACGCATTCGCGAAGACATGGTAAATTTTACTCGTGTGCATAATAACTTTCGTCGCCGAATTGATGCCTGTATTAGAGCTCACGGTGGACATTTCGAACATTTTTTACATTAATAAATTATTTTGTCCTGTTTCGCCTAGATCGGTCCTTGTTAGGACCACCACAAATTTCATAAAAAGAAAAAGAATGTATAACTACAAATAACTCAAAACCCGACATTTCGGATGCATTAACTTTAAACATTAAGAACGCAAATCATATGGTTATCGGCATATTCAATGTAAACACATAAACACTTCGACATCAGCTGTACGACAGACTAATGCATTTCAATAGACTATTCACTATTCATAGCATCTACAATGCTTTATCGATTTTTATTTGCATCTGGGTTAACTTTGATTCATCAGCGGTATTTGTATAATATAGGAGAAACAAAGATATGGACCGGCTTTACCTGCATTTTGGGCCGTAAAATTTGAACAAAATGTATGTGTTACAAATAAATTTCTTTTTAAATTTTCAGTAACACATTGATAGGTAGTCTTCAGATTTCGGTAGCTTACGTGCTATTTACAGGTAGCCCTGTATAATACTAGGGTCACGAATTACAATAGAATTTGTATAAATGAGAAACTAACGTTTAAATTAAAAACTGTTTGGAATTGCTCAATATTCTCCAACTCATTTAATAATATGCCTATTTACGTATCTAGTAAGCTTTAATTTTATCGCAGAAAGCACCTTATTTGGACACATAGTTGTCCCTCACTCGCAGTCTGTTTTCTATAATCCTGATTTGCACCACCAATAGTATTAGTAGGAAATAGTATGTAAAAAAATAAAATAATTTTTGGGAACTTTGCTCTATTTAAGTACTGATTTCGATATCCGAAACCAGCTGCTGGCTTACTGAAATTGCTGGGTCTTTTTGGTGATTTAAATTTCGGCGTGCAAGATTTAACAATGTGCAAAAATTTTTCATACTATAAAACAGTTTTAAGCTACTTCCCCCATCTCGTCAATACTGGTTGCAGTGGCTGAGGAATACTCGGACAAACCCACGAATCCGTTTCGGAGATTTAATAAAAACATTTTTGGTAAAAACTATTAATTGATCTGCATATGGATAATTGTTTCTAATAATTTCAGCTATAAGATGACATGCATAAATAGATTATACAAAGCAATTGAGGATGTGATATTTTAGTAATTTCAGTTTTACCCATGTTTGAATCACCATCTGTAACCAACATTATAAGTGAGGTTATCGATATATATAG